>BQNB010014145.1:0-75735 GCA_026074375.1 Tanacetum coccineum | reverse complement strand
ATAACTGGAGTTGCAAAGTCTGAGACTACTTGAGTAAGAATATGAGGAAGTTGAGTTTTGACTTCCGCTTTAATAATAGCTCTCACTGATGTATCAGTGAGATCTATATACTCACTCTTGTCAGCTAGAGCTTCTTCTCTACATTCTGCAATATGGGATTTAATGGCTTGTTGAATAGCTTCTCCTAGTTTGTTGTCAATGTAGCGATTTACAATGGCAGGGATTGAGGAGATGGCTTGAGCATACTTTTCAAATTGATTCATTTCTAACACATCTTTTTCCAAGTTGGTGACTCTATCATTGAATCTGAATACGGATGAGAAGTATGAAAGTGCAGGAAATAAGGTTGTTACTTCAGAAGCTGTTGGTGTAGGAGTTGGTGTTGCTTGTTGTGGAAGAGGATTGAAGGAAGGTGGTGGTAAAGGAAGACGTGATTTCAGGGATTACCGTGACTAGTATGGTAAAAGAGAAGATGACTGATTCCTTGGTTCTTCATGACGAATGGTGGTGTCCATTAAGGAAGCAATCTCATTGTCAGCTGAAGAAACATTCTTAAAGTTTGGGAGCTTATCTGTAAAGTCGAATGAAACAGAAGAACCTTGCATTGGACCTTCAGTATTATGTGTGTCATGGACAACTGTAAGTGTCACATGAGCATCTTCCTCTACATGCTCAAACCTTGACACTTGAGAAACATTGTGTTGATCTGCTCCACCTTGATCAGCATAAGTCATTTCTACATCTTCTTTCCTTAAATTCACATTTACATCTCTGTACAATTCCTCAGCATCATCTTTCTCTTCTTCATTCTCCTCTTTTGCAATATCAGCATTATCTTCTTCATCAGTAAGTTCATAGTTCTTAGGAGTATGAACTCTTTCATCAACATATTCCTCTTCTTCTTTTTCATGTTCTTCATTGGACTGATTGAGATTAGGATTCTCATCTCTGTCTGACTCAGTCCTTTCATGATCACTATCATCATCATTTCCATCATTATCACCATCATCATCATTACCCTTATCATCATCACTTTCATCTTTAGAATCATCTTCGTCATCATCATTTTCTTCTCTACTATCACCCCAAGACTCTTTCTTACTTTCAGAATCATATTTGGGTACATCGGGAACCCTGGGTTTAGTACCAGTTCCTTCATCTGTACCAGAGATCTTGCGTTGTTGCTCATCAAGAACCTCTGATTCAAAATTAGTTCCATCACCTGAGCCACTTGCATGAGAGATGTGAAAATATTTCTTGCTTTGTTTTGTAGACTCCTTGAGCTGAGCAGCTTCAGATAGAGCTACTTCTGAGAGAACGTTCAAACCTTTGCCTCTATCAGCCTTAACCGGTGTCTTCTTCTTAGTCGGTTTAGGGTTAGTAGCTTGCTTCTTGGTTGAAGGTACATCTTTCTTAGCTTTGGCAGGCTTCTTCTTGAAGGAGTTTCCTTAAATGAGATGGCTAAATCAGATTTCTTTTGAGTTTTCTTTGCCTTTAGAGTTTTAGCTCTTGTAGCAATTGCATAATAAGTCTTGTATGAGTCAGAGTCTAGCATGGCTTGATTCTTCATTTCTTTAGGGAGAAGATCACCATATACTTAAGTGTCTTCATGTCTGAAGGTGAATCTCATGGCACCCAATAAGCTGTCATCCCGAGCAGTGTGCATGAACATTTTGTTCCTCATTGAGATAGACTTATCTCTTGTTTCTTTTAGTCTTTGTTATCAATATGGTAAGCCAAGTCCTCCCAGATTAAAGCAACAAAATCAAGGTTCTTTTTGTAGTACATTCCCCAAAGGATTTAAACTCTTGAGAGTCGTACCTTATTAAGACCAGATACCTTTCTACTAAGACATTTGTTGATGATTGTGGTAAAGGCTCTCCATGGTTGATGCAGATGATCAACACTTACATTAGTGATGTACTTGATCTCTCTAGAATGACCAAGTTCTCTGATAAAGGATAGAGATTCCTCTTCAGAGGGAGGTTCATCAAATTCTTGACCCTGAATCTTAGGACATATGTTAAGAATTTCTCTGAATACTTCAACATTCACAAAGAACTTTTTGTTGTCGATCTTGAATCGATATGAGGCATTGTGTTTGTTGACGGTAGCCCAGAACTAATGCATGTAGATGACTGGAACATTAGCTGTGATAAGGAAGGCATGATAGCAGGTTGTGAAAGCAAGGGCATCCAATACTACTTGGTAAGTAGGTTCCTTTGGTTTCATTCCAGGGTTGATCCTCATGTTATATTTACCAATTCCATGTTGGTTCTCTAGAGTAACTAAGGCATTGTCCAGTGCAAGTTGTTGAGCAATGGTAGTCATGGTTCTACTAAGATTTGACCAATACAGTTTATATACAACCAAGTTTATATATGACACTATATGGCAAGATGTTTAATGATGACTGATTCTAGATGCAAGTTATGATTATCAACAAAGGATTAAGCTCATTTTGACAGGCAGGCACTTACCACATTGGAGGAAGATATAAGGAAATAAAGGCAACAAGATAGGACAAAATACATTTAGGTATTTAGGCAACTATATTAGACCAATGAGGGAGACCTATTCAGACTAATGTGTAGTGAAATAGATTACCTAAGTTATGTATAACTGACCTTGTATTACCTTTGTGTATATAGCCTACTTAAACTTTGTCTAGATTGCAAAATTAACCAATTTTAATTTGCCTCATAAATTATATTTTAAATCGCCTCCTAAAGGGCTTGATTTAATCGCCTCCTAAAAGGGCTTGATTAAATCGCCTCCTAAAGGGCTTGATTTAATCGCCTTGTGCTAAAAGATTAGATTAAATCGCCTCATTATAAAAATGGATTAAACTGCCTCCTATATTGCAAGATTAATTCGCCTCCTAAATGAGATGGATTAAATCGCCTCCTAAAGGTGATGGATTAAATCACCTCCTAAAGGTGATGGATTAATTCGCCTCCTAAAGGGATGGATTTATTCGCCTCCTAAAGGGATGGATTTATTCGCCTCCTAAAGAGGATGTATTAAATCGCCTCCTAAAAGGTTTGGATTTAACCGCCTCCTGAAGAGGTGATTTAATCGCCTCATTCATATGATTAAATTGCCTCAGAAATCATAAGTATAAATTTTAACATTCCATGCATCAAAATCACTTCAAACAGAAATCTTGGAGACCAATAACAACACATGAATCAATACAAACATGAATTAACCACATATATATCAAGTTATGCATTGTTCGACCATAATGACCATTTTAAACCCAAGAATCATAAGGTAATGGTGTTTATTCATGTTTTAGCATACATAAGTATTCACTAAGGTTCATATATCATATACAAACACTAACCCACTAACTTATTACATGTTCTTCCCATAACCCAAAAATTCGAATACAAGAATCAAGCAAAACAACATAATATGTTAACCTTATTAAAAACTGCTTTAAACAAGTGTTGTACACCCTTAGACGAACAAAACCCCTCAACCAATTTAGGGTTTCACTCACTTTTGATTTTGAAGAACCCTAGATCAATTTCTAGGGTTTTTGAGATCAAAAAACGAGTTTTAACCTAATTCCTTTGAGGAATATGATGTTTAGGGTGTATGGAACAATCTTGTAGTCATACCTTAGGATTGAAAAACACGGATTGTTAGACTTTGAAAGATTTTCGAGCTAGCAACAATGGAGGGGATTTTTTTTAAAGTGTGTTTGTTTGTGTGAGATATACAAACGGGGCAAGGGGTGTTTATGTTTGAACTTTAAGAGTTTGACACATATGCCCCCTAAACTTCTAATCCTTATGCATTTTTCTTAACTAAGTTTTCTAAGGCATGGATAAGTTTAACAAATGGCACACTTAGTCCCTAAAGTTTTAACTACCATACCTAGCAACTTATTTTTTTGCTATTTACTCCCTAAAAGGCATAAACACATAACATTTAAGGCACAAATAAGTTAAACTTAATTAACTCCCCTTTAATTGTTAATCGGTTATAGTTTAAAACCTTTTCCTTTTTATCACACTAATTTTATAAAGAAGATATTTGACATTTTCTCCCCCTCAAACAATGACCCGTTTTCTATTTAAAGAGTAGTAGTCATTGTTTGAGTGGTCAAATGTCTTTGAAAATGATTTTCTGATGAATTTCTGATATTAATATTTTATTTCTGAAAACAACACCATAAAAATAAGATTTCTCTTATTTTAACACATAAGCGCACTGACATGTACACTTATTGTATAAATAAAGCACAGGTTGTGTTGAAAAGTAAACACAAGCCTTTGAATGAATATGAAGTAATTCATTCCCGAGAAAAATAAATTTCCCGTTGTGAGGTCAAGTTTTCTTTTTAATATATTTGCCTATAAGATGATGACCGGGTTGCTATCGGAAATAATAGCAAGCCATTTTGGCATGTTTTAAAAGCTTTTTAAACTTCTGCTTGAACTTCATTTACAGCCTCGTATCATTATTAAATGGCATTTATAAAGTCGTAGATGTTATCGATTTACAAAAGACATGCCAGAGATACATATTTTTATATTTTTCTGATTTTTTTATTTTTTATAACCTCTAGTAGATGTACAGTCCTGAATACATACACACTAATTGATACTTATCACTAATAACTGGTACAAGATAAATGCTAAACACGTTTAAACTATATAGTTTCCTATATCCACGGCATGTACTTCGAGTCTATGACTGGCAGTACCATTGACTTTCTACTTAGTCAGACTTTCTTCTTTCAATTCCAGCATTACTTTGACCGTTTATGACTTGCATTCCCAACAATCCCCCCTAACTCTGAATTCATACTTAGCCTTGACTCATGTTTTCTTGATAGTTGGTCTCTTTATAAGCATCAAGTCTATCTTGTCATTTAAAGCATACTTGCCTTCATCTTTTAACTTCACCTTTTGAGCAGATATCTTGTACACATCTGAATTGAGCAAATCTTGAAATGAAATCACTTATCTTGAACAACACAGTTCTTTCAAAAATCTTTGTCATTTGCCTCAACCAGATTGTTCTTCTTCAGCAACATGTCTTGTTACAGCAACATGAAAGTGATTTTATGAGCCTTTACCAAGTAGTCCATTCACTCTTGGTTGCTCCGCTAGTCATGATTCTTTGGTAACTAGAAAAGGTAATAAACCATGATGAACTGAAAATCACATCACCCTCAAAAAAAAAACCCCCATGAATCAATAGTGTGTTGATTACTATATGACTTTTGTTAAGTCATTACACCAAAAACGGGAATGTTATTAGTCATTACCTGAGCCTTTTGCTCAGGACAAGACAATCACTCAGTAATAAAACATTGGTGAGTTGAAGACCAAAAAAAGTTTGAGCAAACTATATAAAGCTATCAACGGATTTGAGTTCTCTTTAACCAACAAGCCGTTTGCTTGGAGTATCCAATAATCAGTGTAATACAGGGTATTATCACCAAACAATTTTTGTAAATTTTGTGGTCAACCATTAACAGATTTGAGATTTCTTTAACCAAACAGATGATTTGACTAGTCAATTCTTATGTTTGATAAGACATGGTGAATTGAATACCATTTGCGTGTGGTGGTTAACAACACTCAATCCCTTAAACAGAATTTGGACCATTCAAATATCTAGATCCTTAAATCTTTTGCACACTCAAATCTTCACAATATTTCAAAAACACTTTATTAACTAGCAGTAACTTCATCAAGGTACTGTTGTATTTTTACACTATGCAGTACTTTAACAAAGTAACTGCTCTGTTCATCATTTAAAGCTGATTATTTCCCCAAAAGGTTAAGATATTAATAAAAAAATTTTGATAAAACATACCGAGTTGTTTAAGAATTTCACCATTTTCAGTTGTCCACAGAATGAACAGATGTATCAAAGTAATGGCTGTCTCACTTTCGTCTTCAACTTCCATTCCATGTTCCAGATCCTATAACAACACTCTTGACTAGAGGATATCTCTCTCACCCACATGTGAATCAGTAGTGCCATCTTCTATCTCTAGTGTATGCACTCCTTGAAGATTCCATGGAAATCTCCATCTATGATTTCCCATTTCTCATGATCCTTCCAGAAGTACTTCAACACTTGAGTCAGCCGATCACCCTCAATAATTTTAGATCACCAGAAGCATTAACCCTAAGCCGGTTGGAGGAATATGCTCATAATAGTCATCAACAACTCTAATATGTGATTAAATCTTGTCTATTCAAGAACATGCAGAATCCTCCATAAAGTATCAAAGCCAGAAGTGATTAATTTGCTCTGTAATGATTGAGAATACTCTCCATCAGGTAATCAATAACTTGGAGCTCTGTAATCATGGAGATTCCTCTAGTGACTCTTTATCTGTGCATTCCTTTTTCAAATCTACACCCGAAGATAGTTTCTAAGGTATTGGGAGGGAAACTCATCAATAGTTTTTCTGATCTCAACTTAGCTTCCTTTTGATGGCTGTGCTTCAGTAATTGTAGCTTTCCTCTTCCTTGAGAGTCTTTGTACATCTCTTTCCTTCAACATCTCCCTTTCTTTCTCTGAATCCATTGGAACAAAGTCTTTGAAGGAGTCTTTAATAGATGCTTGAACTTTGTCATACAACTCCTTCATCTGTGGATACTTAAGTTTTTGCAAATTTTTTGTATCCTTGACCTTTCAGGAACTCATCATTTGATTTCATTCTTTGAGCAAGAGAAGTAGGTTTCCTCAAGTAGTCTTGCTTTGTTTTTTTTTTTTTTCTTTATTCTTCAAACCTCTTTTCTTTCTTCTCTGCATCCCCACTCAGCTTGAATTTTTTCTACAACCTCCTCATCATTCACGTTTCCACGGCTCTGATTTGTTTGAAGAGTCATTTTCTTCTTTTTAGTTTCTTCAACCATATCCCTTTGCCTTCATCTTAGGTCAGTACGTTGATTATCAGTACCTTGAGTTGGCTGTTAGAGGTTGAAATGTATGGGACCCCAGGAATGCTCAACCACTTGGTCTAGAAATAGAAACAAGACTTCAGCGCTTTAAGTTGTTCTCAGAGTCCATAACTTGAATTTGGACCGAGAGGGCTTTAAGGACCAGCTTGCCTCCTCAAAATTAGGATCCTTGGAGTAATAGTACCCTGTCTAGCAGTACTTTGAGTTGTCTCCAAATCCAGTTCTTCTGTTTCTCCACTCTTTACATTAGAAGCTTCTTTCTCCTCAATATTAACTTCTTCAGTCTCATCACTTTTCCTTTCCACATCAGGAGTAACAGCATCTTGATCAGCAGTCTCATCTTGATCAGCAGTATCATCTAAGAAAGGATGTGCTAAATCTTCTTCTTGAACTTTGTGCTCTTCAGACAAAATTCCTTCATCCTTATTCCTCCCCAATTTAACTGAAGACACTTTCTTCTTTGCATTTTCTTCGTCTCTTTTGCTGCTTAAGTTTTTGATTCTCTACCCAAAGAGCATGATATTTGACCACAGGCTGGACAAATTTGGACAATTTCTTGAGCTTGGCTTTGAGCTTGAGTATTTGTTTAGCTTGAGAAAGAGTATGCTTCTTGAGTCTCCTAACTTCTCTGTTCAAAGCATATACATCTAAAAGTCCCTCATCTCCTCCAGATGTTTGAGACACATCTGTGGGAGTATAATCATTGGGAGATTTAGGAATAGAAGCAGCATCATGAGGGTCATCCGTACCTTGGAAGTCAGCAGTCCTTTGGATTTCAGCAGTCCCGTGAGAGTTAACAGTATCATGGAAGGAAGCAGTACGTTGTACTGAAGCAGTACGTTGAGAATGAGCAGCACTTTGAGAATGAGCAGCACTTTGAGAATGAGCAGCACTTTGAGTTGGAGTGCCTTGAGCATCCCTTGCTGAACTTGCAGCCCTAGAATGAGGACTAGTACTCTGTGCTTCCTCCGCTGCCAATGCTGTGACTACTTCTAACATAGATGGAGTCAAGGGAGTAATCTTACATGAGAACTTAGTGCTATGCTTCCTCATGAATGTAAACACTTTAGAAGGAAGTGAAACTGATGGCATAAAATCTTGAGGTCTGTCTACCCCCTCTAACTGCTTGTTCAAAAACAATTGAACGAACCTAGGATACATAAGAAAAGGAGTACCATTTGAAATATGTCCTAGCATTCCATTCAGTATCAACAAAGAAAAGTTGAACCTCAATTGATTGCTAGACCGACTAGGCAGAGGCGATGTAGGTACCCAAATTGCTCCATGAGGTGACTCTAGGACTTATGCAAGTGAAAGTAATACAAGGATCAAGTACTTCCACAGTGGGCTAAATAATGTTTCGAGAAGGTGCGTTGTGCTAAGACGCAAAAGGGGTGTGGGAAAAATGTAAGCCAATTCGCGCGCGTATCCAAATCACTTGCTTAAGGAAAGCAATCAACGCCATTGTCATCGTCAAAAAGTAGTCAGCTCGAATGGTTGCTTCGGTAAATCAAAATCTTCTGCCACTACCTTGGCGCGGATATGAGTAGCGTCATTGATCACTTGGAGAGAAGCGTAGCCCAAATTGTTGAAGCAGGACCGAGAGACAGGATCGACCAACAAAGAATAATTAATGGAGCATCAGTGAGAAAAATCGATAGATTTGATAAAAAATCAGCATGCTTGAGCCGTCCTTTCCCACACGCAATCATGTTGTGCTTGTTAACAAGAGCGAAAGGTTGCATTTTGACAAGAATTGATGTGCTCGGAGTTGAAATTAAATAATTTTTATTAATGACAATAAGTAAAGGAGAGAAAAATTGCATTCATTGATATTTATAGGTTGCGACGGCTAACTAAGAAGTTACCGTTGTAGATACGGTTTTAGCGCAAAAACGTATGTTTGACCGTTGACCGAACGTTAGAACAGTACTTTGTTGTCTAAGCAGTACTTTCTAAGGCAAGCAGTACTTTGAGTTGGATTAGCAGTACTTTCAACACGAAAAGATGTCCAACTCAAATATGTGCAACGACAACCCTTTTAACTTTGCCAAATTATCTCTTCAAATCATCAAAAATTCTGAAAAATCAATTCATATCCTCCCCTCAATATAGCAAATGCTTCAAAAAAATCCATCTAACCAAAAACAGTACTTTACTTGATCACCAGAACTTATATGTGATCCTCCCTCAAAGATAGCTATGGGTTCATCATCCCAATTGTTACCACCAAAAATTTAAACCTTGCCAAATCAAAGCCTTTGGTGAGTAAATCTGCTACATTGTCATCAGTATGAACCTTGACCACATTAATGAGCCTTTGCTCATAACAATCTCGAATGAAGTGATGTCGAATTTGGATATGCTTGGTCTTCGAGTGAAAAACAGGATTCATACACAATGCAATGGTGCTTCTCATGTCTATATGGATTCTCAGTGTTCATGAAAATTTAAATCCATAATCAAGTAGTTTGATTTTGCCATCCATAAGAACCTGAGCACAACAACTTGCAGCTGCTACATATTCTGCTTCAGTAGAGAAATAAGCCACAATTGTTTGTTTCTTGCATTGCCAGAAACGATGTCTGCTGCCAAGATATTGACATCCTCCTGAATATGGATCTTCTAACATGGTTTGTCCCCACATAGGTCACTATCCTAAAAAGCTTCCAAATGAAAAGGAGAGTCTTTAGGATACCATAAACCCAAATTAGGTTGATGTTTGAGATACCTAAAAATCCTTTTGACAGCGTGTAGATGAGAAACCTTTGGAGTGACTTGAAATCTTGCACACAGACAAACAGCAAACATTATGTCTGGTCTTGAAGCAGTTAAGTACATGAGACATCCAATCATAGACCTGTAAAGATGTACATCAACATCTTCACCTCTTCCATCCTTTTAAGTACCTAAAGATTTATGAGCTTCAATAGAGTAATGCGGGCCTTAATGGTTCTAAGTCAAACATGTTGAGAAGTACTTTCACATATAGTCCTGACTTAGAAAAAATACCACCATAGAGCTGACTTGAAGCCCAAAAGAAAGTGAGTCACCCAAGAACTCATCTGAATTTCTTTTGCAATAAGATTTCAAAATCCTTCACCATAGAAGACTTGGTAGATCCAAAGATGATATCATCAACATATACCTGTACCAACATGATATCTCTTCTATCTTTCTTAATAAACAGAGTTTTATCAATAGCCCCTCTCCTATATCCATGCTTTAAAAGAAAAGTTGAAAGTCTTTCATACCATGCTCTTGGAGCTTGATGCAGGCCGTAAAGTGCCTTGACAACTCTGTAAACCTTGTTTGGATGAGCAGGATCTTCAATAACCTGGAGTCTATTTAACATATACCTCTCCTGTGTGTTGCCATACAAAGAATGCACTTTGACATCCATCTGATAGACATAAATCCCATGAAAGATCAAATGCCAAAAAGAGTCTGATTGCTTCAATTCTGGGCAACTGGTGCAAATACTTCATCATAATTCCACACCTACCTTCTTGTCTGTACCCTTAGTGCAACTAGGCGAGCCTTATTCTTGAAAATAGTACTCCCGTTCATACACTCTTGTTTCTAAAAACCCATTTAGTTCCAATCACCCCTTTTGCCTTCTGGTAGGTCACATAACACGCCAAACTCTCATTAGCTTGAACTGAAGCAGTTCTTCTAGCATTGCTTCAACTCAACTTTCATCTGCTAAGCTTGAGAGACTTTCTTGGTTCCTCTATGAGATAAGAAAACCAGCAACAAGCATGTTTGTGTGATCCTTGAGGATTAGTTCTATTTGCTTGTATATGAAAACAGCAATGCTTGAAAGTTGATTCGAAGTATGCTTGTACTTTCGTCTTGTTTGAAACCCCAGCAGTACTTTTGCCAAATTTGACTTGAGGATGAATCTCATGAATCTCAATTGGGAGTAGCGGCAAACATCATGTATGGCTCCCAAGTTGTTTGTAAGTCAGCTACTCCCCTACCTCAGTAACAAAGAGTTGTGTCGAGAAAACCCTCTGTGGAGTATCATCATCAGAATTTTTGTTGGTTTTTTTTTCTGTAGGTGTATTGTCCTAACTTTGAGGAGGTGTATTAGCAGTACTAGATAAAAGTACTGTCAACATGTTCTTTTCCCTTTGCAATAGATATTCTCCTCTTTTCCTCTTCAAAAGCAATCCTTTGATCATCATTATGATCTTTGGCAAGAGATTCTTGATGCATCAAACTTACAAGCTCATCATGTAAAGCTTGATCTTCAGAGGACAATGTAACTTCTTTTGCAGCAGTACGTTCCTCTGGAGGCATAGACTGAGTGGTATGAACAATGAATTGTTGGTCATCCATATCTTCAACATCATCACAAGATATTCCTTGTTCTTTAGAATCAGCATAGTTTTCTTTCCTTACAGGAATGTAATTCATGGATGGAGTTAGAAGGTCAAGATCAAACATCCAATCAGGACCTTTTCCCTTTTGATTCTCCTGATTCTCAAGAAAGTTTACGTGAAGACAATCTTGAACCTTTCTTGTGATCCTGTTATAGACTCTAAACCCTTTACTGTTAGTAGAGTATCCCAACAGATATCCTTCTTCTGACTTGCCATCAAACTTACCCAAATGATCCAGAGTATTAAGTATAGTCAGAGAACATCCAAAAGGTCTCATGAAACTGATGTTAGGAGATCTTCCCATCAAGATTTCATAAGGAGTCTTCAGTTGAGGTTTAGTCACCAACACTCTATTAAGCACATAACAAGCAGTATTGACTGCTTCAGCCCAAAATTGAATAGGTAGAAGGGAGTCTGCTAACATAGTTCTAGCAGCTTCAATAAGAGTCCTATTCTTTCTTTCTGCAACACCATTTTGCTGTGGAGTCCTAGCAATGCTATATTCTCTCTTGATTCCTTTCTTGTACACAAACTCATTCATAAGTTGATTCTTGGAACTCTTGTCCATGATCACACCATTGTCTTCACTTTATGTCTTAGCCTGTTTTCAAACCCACAATCAAATCATGAAGGCATATCAATGGTTTCATCCTTGTAGCCAAGAAAACCACCCAAACAGAATTTGCTGCAGTCATCAGTGTCCACCAAGCAGTACTTTTTCTTGTTTTTACTCTCTACTGAAAACAGTCCAAAATAAGTCCATGTGAGCAATTCAAGAGTTCTCTGACAGTTCTTTCCTCAATCTTCTTGCAAATGCCCAGTTCTTTTACCTCGTTCCTACACTGCCATAAATACCAAAGTGATCAAGCTGAATGTCTTCAGTAAAACCCACTAACCAGATTGCCTTTTACCAACTTTGATATTTTTTGTGAAGTTGCCATGCCCAGTCTTTCTGTGCCATAAGACAGCTCATCCCTGTTGCCTTTGCAACCAAACAATGATTCCACCAGAGGGAATAATCATTCTTTAGATCCAAGCTGTAACATCATCTTTCTAGGAGCTCTAATAATTACCAATCCTTCATCAACAAAACTTGAACTTTGAGATAGGATAAGACATTCTTAATCTGTGAAGAGAAACATTGTGCTTCTATCACAGATTTGAGAAATAGAAAAAAGATTAAACATGAGCTCTTCCACATTAGCTAACTTTCTCAAAATCTAAGCATATTCTTAATGGTTCCCTTTCCTGAGATTCTTCACCTTTAGGTCAATTCCAAAGGCCACATAACCACCTTTGAACTCTTAAAATTTCAGACAACTTGTCCTTTTTCTCCTGTCCCAATACTTCCAGAGCATTCCACATTCAATGATAGCATCGCCTTGAGATCTTACTCTGATTGCCGCTGTACAAAAATTTCAAAGAATTAGACTCTTTTAGGGATCCAAGTCCTAACTGACTATGGATACCCTAATGGATTACATACTCAATGTGCTTGAGTGTGTGAGATCACATTACCCCTATTCACAGAATCTGATAGTTCCCTTTTGGTTCCTGTTTGTTTAGGACCTTATCATTGCATCTCTTTTTTGACAGTTTGAGGAAGTACTGCTTGTAGATCAACAGTACTTCCTTTCTTACCCAGATCAATTTAACAATTTTCTTGGGTCTTTGTGGTCCTTGAGGAGGTCCTTGTGGTAGAGAGACCTCGATATGGTGAGTAAAACTTGAGATTCTAGAGTCCGTTCTACTATCCATCTTGATAGTAAAACTTCACCATCAGTACTCGTGAAAGTACAGCTGTGTTACTCTAGATCTATCAGTACTTGATATGTCCACATTAACCACCGGCAGTACTTTTTGAAGGTACTGTTTGTGTCATTTTTGGTCTAGCAGTACTTATCAACCCATCCCTTGTAAGTACTGCTGATGGAATAAAGGATCTCCTTTGCTGAGGGTACCTAGAGTTTCTTGTGAAATTACTATGGTTCACTCTTTGGATGATTTTCCAAACTGGTCTTGTTTCCCTTGAACCCTGAGTTCCCTTAGATTTTTGAGTTTGGGTGTGTTTGAAGGTTCTTTCATGTAGGTTACAATCCTTAATAAGGTGATTAGGACTGTAACATACAAAACATAGTTTACCCCCTTTGTTCCCAAGTCCCTTTGTCCTAGATTCTTGACCAACACTGTTTTGACTGTTTGGTGACCTGTTTTTAAAAGATTCTTCACTATTCTCTTTGTTAAAAACAGTTTCCTTTTGACTCTCTGAAACATCAGTCTCTTCATCATCACTATCAACCCAATCTTCAATTATGACTTTATTTCTATCAATTGCTGATTGACTAGTGTTTGTTTTCTCTTGATTAACAACTTTAATTACTTGTAATGCTAGTTCATCTATCCCTGGTAAAGGAGACAATTTGCCCTGAGGTGGAATAATTGTACCTAGGGGAGGTACTGGCTTTGTAAGGCCTTTTCTCTTTTGTAAATTTTCATACGTGAGAACAGTCAAAGTTTCATCCCCAGATGAGAATGTCACTTTCCATACTATTCTAGACTCAATCCCAAACCCTATACATGACTTATCAGACACATATCTTTGTTTGTTTAGGACTTCGTTTTGAAGTACAGAAGCATTTGACCATTTCTCAAGTTTTACTTTGAAATCATCTCGTTCTTTTAAGGCTTGATCTAATTCCTTTTGTTTTTCTTCTAGTTTCAAATCTCTTATCTTTAAGTCATATTCCATTTGTTCATACTTATCACCCCATGCATATTCATTCTTTTCATGTGTTTTAAGCATGACCTCTAATGACTCTAAGCTCATTTGATATCCTAGAATTTCAGTCCTAGCTCTTTGAAAATTATCTCTTTCTTTTTGATAGTTTTCAAGCAACAGTTTATAAGACTTACTACATTTGGAACAGTAAGGTACCTCTGAGTTTGTAGCCATTAAAGCTAGAGATACTGGTGTATCATCATCTTTATTGCTCCAGTCAAAATCACCAAGTCCATCTTGTCCAAAATGCACATGTTCTGCATCAAACTCCATGCTCCAATCATCTTGTTCAACTCCAGTCAGTGCCATCATAGCATATGTCACTGGTTCAGCATCAAATTCCTTGGTCCAATCAATATCTTCATTGTTGTCTGTTGCCACCAAGGCTTTTGAGTTTGAATCTTCAATAGCCACAGTCTTCTTTTCCTGACGACCATTTGCTCTGTTTTCTTGATACTTAGCAAACCGACACTCTCTAGCAAAATGACCCAACTTTTGACAATTAAAACATTCAATCTTTGATTTGTCAAAAGTGATCCCATTCTTTGGCTTGAGATCAATTGGTCTTCCTGTCTTCCTCATAAACTTCCTTATCCTTGCAGTTATCATAGCTACCTGCCACCTAATGTCAATTTCTTCCATAGCATCTTCATCAATTTGTAGCAGGTCTTCATCATCATGAGTTGTAGGCATTGATGCTTGTTGAGAAAAGAAGGAACATATGATCTCATCTGAGTGAGAAGCATAGTTAGCAGCAGTGGGAACCTTGCTTGAGGCAGCTTGTGTATATCCTTTTGGAATATTTGTTGGTTCAGCAGTACTTTGTTTCAAAGTACTGCCCTTGACTTCTGTGGACAGAAAAGCAATGTTTGGTGAGCTTGAATTTGAGACACCCTTCAATTCATGTTCATATACTTTCAAGTTGTTGTAGAGGTCATCAAAATCTAATTCATCCAATCCTGGTTGTCCTCGAATCATGGTAGCCACAACATGCCACACGGATGGTAGGCTTCTTAGAAATTTCAAATTTGCATCTTCAATGGACACTGTAGCATCATGTAATTCAAGCATGCTAAGAATATGCTGAAACCTTTCGTATGCTGAATCTAGTTCTTCTCTAGATCCAATAGTAAATGTCTCAAATTGTTGTTTCAACAGATTCTTTTGCATCTTCTTTGATGCTTCGTTTCCTCCAAATCTTGCTTTTATGGCTTTCCATAAAGATCTTGCATCTACAGCATCATGAAAACTGAGAAGATGTCTATCAGGTATGGCAGAAAGCAATATATTAAGGGCTTTCTCATTGTTTCTTCTTGCGTTTGCAGCAAGTGAAGTCTTTGGTGCAGACACTGAGGGAGATGCAGGATCAGTTGTGGTTTGGTTTCCATTGGTAATTATGTCCCATAGTATGTGATCAGTGATAGCGATATACTGTCGCATCTTCATAGACCATAGGTCATATTCACCTTTCTTGATTATAGGGATTCTAAGTGCAGTAACGGACGAGGTGGGAGGGATAGGTTCTGTTTCAGACATCGTTTATGAGTTTAGAAAGATTTCGATTGATTAAAAGTTCTTCTAGATCAGAGTCTCTTCACAAGCTCTGATACCACTTGTAGGATCGTTATTCCTTAATGAAACACTGATATACTGTCAACTATGCGGAATCTAGTTGGCAGTACTTAAGAAGAACACACAATAGTTTCTCAAACGATTTCTTTTATAAACCTTTTGAATCTGCCTAACTTGCAGATCCCTAATACAATACTAACAATTCTTAACTTCGTGTTTTTCTATGTTTGTTCTATATTCTAATATCTTCCTAGAGATCCTTTTATAAACATAAGGATAACCTCTAGTAGATGTACAGTCCTTGTATATCATAAACACTAATTGATACTTATCACTAATAACTGTTACAAGATAAATGCTAAAACAACCGTTTAAACTTTATAGTTCCTATATCCACGGCAGTACTTCGATCTTGACTGGCAGTACTTTGACTTTCTATTTAGCAGTACTTTGATCTTTCACTTAGCAGTACTTTGACCTTTTGACTTGTATTTCCCAACATGAAAACACTACACGATTTCCAGTCCCTTCTGATGTGTGCAAGGATCAACTCTCATCTGGCCTTCCTTTCTCAGTTAGAACCAACTAGTATAGCTAAAGCACTTGAGGATCCTGATTGGGTTGATGCTATGCAAGAAGAGATGCAACAGTTCATCAACCAGGTAGACACAATCTGATTTAGCATTTTGAAATGAAATCTCTTATCTAGAACATATCACATTTCCCTTCAAAAATCTTTGATTGCCTTAAACAGATTGTTTCATCTCACAACATATCTTTCACAACATGAAAGGATTTTAATGATCCTCTACCAAGACCATTCACTTGGGCTAGTCCAGTTTTGGTACCTAGAAAAGGTAATAATCCATGATGAACTGAAAATCACTTCAACACTCAGAACATGAATCATAGTGTGTTGAGTACTATATGACTTTTGGTAAGTCATTACAACCATAAACGGATTTTATTAGTCTTTACCTGTAGCCGTTTGCTCAGGACTAGTCAACTCTCAGTAATAAAACATTGGTGAGTTGAGGACCATATAGTTTTGAGCACAAACTATAACGCTACCGGATTTGAGTTCTCTTTACCAAAAAGCCGTTTGCTTTGGAGTAGCCAATAATTCAGTGTAATACCATGGTGTATTGATCACCATACAATTTTTGGTAAATTGTCAACCATCAACAGATTTGAGAGGTCTTTACCAAAACTGTTTGATTTGGACTAGTCAATTCTTATGTTTGTAAGACATGGTGAATTGAATACCATTTGCTGTGTGGTGGTTAACCAACACTCAATCCCTTAAAACAGTTTGACATTCAAATATCTGTGCCTTAAATATTTTTGCACACTCAAATCTTCACAATATTTCAAAAACAACTTTTTAACTAGCAGTACCTTCATCAAGGTACTGTTTGTTTTACACTAGCAGTACTTTAAACAAAGTACTGCTTTGTTCACAGTTAAGTCTGTTTATCAAAGTAAGATATATATATAAAGAAAATTTTGATAAAACATACCCAGTTTGTATTTAAGTAAAAGTCACCAATGCAGTTGTCCCCACAAAATGAACAGATGTATCAAAGTGATGGCTGTCTCACTTTCGTTTTCAACTTCCATTCCATGTTCCAGCATCCTTATCATCAATTCTCTTGATAGAGGATATCTTCTTTCAGCCAGCATGTGAATCATGGTGCCATCTTCTATCTCTAGTGTATGAACTCCTGAAGATTCATGAAACCTCCATCTTATGATTTCCCATTCTTCTTGATCCTTCCAGAAGTCATCATCACTTGATTCAGCCGTCTCCCAAATAATGTTTAGATCACCCAGAAGCGACAAACCTAATCCGGTAGGAGGAATATGTTCATAATAGTCATCAACAACTCTATATAGGTGATATAAATCTTGTCTATCTAATCATGCAAGTATCTCCCATAAAGTTATCAAAAGCCCTGAAGTGAATTATTTGCTCTGTGAAATGATGAATACCACCATCAGGTGAATCAATAACTTGGAGTTCTTTAATCATGGAGATCCTTCTAGTAGACTCTTTTTTTCATGAGCATTCTTCAAAATCAACAACCCGAAGATAAGTTTTCAACTCATCAATAGTCTCAGATCTCCAACTTAGGCATCTTTTGATGGCTGTGCATCAGTAACTGTAGCTTTCCTCTTCTTTGAGAGACGTTTGAAAACATCTCTTACCTTCAACATCCCCTTCATTCTCTGAATCCATTGAACGAAGTTTAGAAGGAGTCCTTTCTAGATCTTGAACTTTTGTCATACAACTCCTTCATCTGTGGATACTTAAGTTTTTGCAAATTTTTTATCCTTGTCCTTTAGAAAAACACATCATTTTGATTTCTTTCTTGAGCAAGAGAAGAAGGTTTCCTCAAGTAGTCTTGGCTTTGTTTTCTTCCAATTCTTCAAACCTCTTTCTTTCCTCTTTCTGCATCCCATTCAGCATGATTTTTTTCTAGCAACCTCCTCATCATTTGTTGTTTCCAAGGCTCTGATTTGTTGAAGGGTTAATTTCTTCTTTTTAGGTTCTTCAATCAGTATCCCTTTGCCTTTATCTTTAGGGTCAGTACCTTGAGTATCAGTACCTTGAGTTGGCTGTTGAGGTTGAGATTGTATGGGACCAGGAATGCTCAAACCTCTTGGTCTAGAATTGAAGACAAGAAACTCAGCATCATTAGAAGTTTCTTCCGAGTCCATAACTTGAATGGACGGAGTTGGCTTGAAGGACGCTGCTTCATCTTCAAGTGAGGGTCCTTGGAGTAATAGTACCCTGTCTGCAGTACTTTTTGAGTGTCTCCAAAACCAAATTCTTCTGTTTCTCCACTCTTTACATTAGAAGCTTCTTTCTCCTCAATATTAACTTCTTCAGTCCCATCACTTTTCCTTTCCACATCAGGAGTAACAGCAGCATCTTGATCAGCAGTATCATCAGCAAAATGATGTGTTGTATCTTCCTCTTGAACATTGTGCTCTTCAGACAAAATTTCTTCACCCTTATTCCTCCCCAATTTAACTGAAGACACTTTCTTCTTTTGCTTCTTTCTTCGTCTCTTTTGCTGCTTAAGTTTTTGATTCTCTACCCAAAGAGCTATGGATATTTTGACCACAGGCTTGACAAATTTGACAATTTCATGAGCCCCCCCCCCTTTGCTTAAGCTTGAGTATTTGTTTTGCTTAGAAAGGGTTTTGCTTTTTGATTCTTAACTTCCCTGTTCAAAGCATATATATCTAAAAGTCCCTCATCTCCTCCAGATGTCTGAGACGCATCTGTGGGAGTAAAATCATTGGGAGATTTAGGAATAGAAGCAGCATCATGAGATTCAGCCGTACCTTGGAAGTCAGCAGTCCTTTGTAGTTCAGCAGTCCCTTGAGAGTTAACAGTATCATGGAAGGAAGCAGTACCTTGTACTGAAGCAGTACCTTGTACTGAAGCAGTACCTTGAGAAAGAGCAGCACTTTGAGAATGAGCATCCCTTGCATAACTTGCAGCCCTAGAATGAGGACTAGTACTCTGTTCTTCCTCCGCGGCCAATGCTGTGACTACTTCTAACATAGATGGAGTCAAGGGAGTAATCTTACATGAGAACTTAGTGCTATGCTTCCTCATGAATGTAAACACTTTAGAAGGAAGTGAAACTGATGGCATAAAATCTTAAAATAAAAAAAAAAAAAAGGGTCTGTCTATCCCTCTAACTGCTGTTCAAAAACATTGAACGAAACCTAGGATACATAAAAAAGAGTACCATATGTAAATATGTCCTAGCATTCATTCAATAACAACAAAGAAAAGTTGAACCTCTGAATTGGTGGCTAAACCTACAGAGGCAGAGCGATTTGGTAACCAAAAGTTGCTCCCATGAGGTACTCTAGGACTTAGCAGTGAAGTAATACATGGATCAAGTTACTTCCACTGTTGGCTAAATAAAAGTTTTTAGAGAAGGTGAGTTGTGCTAAGTACCCTCATAGCCATATCGCGCGGACGAAACCCAAATACACTTGCTTAGAAAGCAATCAACGCCATTTTCATCGTCAAAAAGGAGTCACTCGATGGTTGCTTCAAAAGATCAAAATCTTCTTGCCAGCTACTTTGGCGCGAATATGAGGACATCATTTGATCACTTGTAGATTAGCTGTAGCCCCAAAATTGTTGAAGCCAGGACCAAAAAAATATCAAGGAACAACCAAGCAGAGAGTAATTAATGGAGCATCCAGTGAGAAAATCGATGACTTGATAAAAACACATTCCTGATCCGTCTTCACCACACTCGCAATCCATGGGTGCTTGTTTACAAGAGCGAATGGTTGCCATTGGAAGAGAGTTTGATGTGCGTCGAAGGTTGGAAATTAAAAAGTTTATGAATGAAAGTAAGTAAAGTGAGAGAAAAATGCAATTCAGTTGAGTATTTATAGGTTGCGACGGCTAACTAAGAAGTTACCGTTGGAGATACGTTTTTAGCGCAAAAACGTACGTTTGACCGTTGACCGTACAAGACGAAAGAACAGTACTAGTTTTCTAAGCAGTACTTTCTAAGTCAAGCAGTACTTTGAGTTGGAGTAGCATGTAATTTCAACAAAAAGAAGTCCAACGCAAATAATGTTGCAACAAACAATCCCTTCAACTTGGCAAACTATCTCTTCCAAATCATCAACTTCTAAAAGATCATTCATATCCTCCCCCTCAAATTACTAAAGTGCTTCCAAAAATCCAATCTAACCAAAACAGTACTTTACACGATCACCAGTACCTTATATGTGATCCTCCCCTCAAAGATAGCTATGGGTTCATCATCCCAATTGTTACCACCAAAAATTTAAATCTTGCTAAGTCAAAGCCTTTGGTGAGTAAATCTGCTACATTGTCATCAGTATGAACCTTGACCACATTAATGAGCCTTTGCTCATAACAATCACGAAGAAGTATTCGAATTCTGAATAGGCTTGTTCTTTGAGTGAAAAACAGATTCTTCACAATGCAAATGGTGCTCTCAGTCTATAAAGGATATTCAGTGTTTCATGAAGTTACATCATAACACGTAGCTGATTTTGCATCCAAAGTACCTGAGCACAACAACTTGCAGCTGCTACATATTCTGCTTCTGTAGAGGAGATAGCCACAATTGTTTGTTTCTTGCATTGCCAAGAAACTAGTCTTCTGCCAAGATATTGACATCCTCCTGAAGTGGATCTTCTATCATGGTTGTCCCCAGCATAGTCACTATCCGAAAAAGCTTCCAAATGAAAAGGATGATGTCATTAGAAACCAATACCCAATTAGGATGATGTTTGAGATACCTAAAAATCCTTTTGACAGCGTGTAGATAGAAACCTTTGGAGTGACTTAGAAAATCATGTCACACAGACAAACAGCAAACATTATCTGGTCTAGAGCAGTTAAGTACATGAGACAACCTATCATAGACCTATAAAGAAGTTAAACCAAATCAACATCTTTCACCTTCTTCATCTTTCCTAAAGATTTATGAGCTTCAATGGGAGTAGTTGCTGGCTTAATGGTTCTAAAGTCAAACTTGTTGAGAATGTCTTTCACATATTTGTCTTGACTTAGAAAAATACCACATTATATTGCTTTGACATGAAAGACCAAAAAGAAGTGAATTCCACCCATGGAAACCATCTTGAATTCCTTTTGCATAATGATCTTCAAAATCTTCACCATAGAAGACTAGAAGATCCAAGATTATATCATCAACATAGAACTTGAACCAACATGATATCTCTTCTACCTTCTTAATAACAAGGTTTATATCAATAGCCCCCCTCTCCAATATCCATGCTTCAAAAGAAAGTTGAGATTCTTTCATACCATGCTCTTGGGGCTTGATGCAGGCCCAAAAAGTGCATTGACAACCTCTGTATACCTTATTTTGTGATGACAGGATCTTCAAAACCTGTGAGCTGTTTGACATACACCTCTTCTGTGATGTTGCCAAATAAGAATGCACTGCTATGACATCGCATCTGAATAGACAAGAAAGCCCATGAAGATGCAAATGCCATAAAGAGTCTATTGCTTCATACGGCAACTGGTGCCAATACTTCCTCATAATCACACCTCTACTTGACTGAACCCTTGGAGCAACTAGTCGAGCCTTGTTTCTTGATAATAGTACCCCGTTCATCCTCTTGTTTCAAAAAACCCATTTAGATTTCCAATCACCCTTTGCCTACTGGTAGGTCACATAACACCCATACCTCATGTAGCATGAATTTGAAGGAAAAAAAAAAAAAAAAAAAAAAAATTAAAAAAAAAAACAGTTCTTCTTGCATTGCTTCAACCCAACTTTCATCTGCTAAGGCTTGAGAGACTTTCTTGGGTTCCTCTTGAGATAAGAAACAAGCAAACAGGCAGGTTTGCTGATCTTGTGGTTATTTATATTTTGCTTGTATATGAAAAGTACAGCAATGCTTGATTTAGATTTGAATACTGTCTTGAATTCTTTTCTTCTTGTTTGAACCCCAGCAGTACTTTTGCCAATAATTTGACTTTAGATGATCTTATGAAATTCTACTGTGGGAGAAGGGAACATCAATGGAAGGATCCAAGTTGTTGTAGTCATTTACTCCGCCATCTCCATCATCAAAAGAGTTTGTAGAGAAAACACCACCTGTTGGAGTATCATCATCAGAATCTGTAGGTGTATTGCCAGTACTTTGAGGAGGAGTATTAGCAGTACTTAGAGTGAAAGTACTGTCAACATGTTCTTTTCCCTTTGCAATAGATATTCTCCTCTTTTCCTCTTCAAAAGCAATCCTTTGATCATCATTATGAGCTTTGGCAAGAGATTCTTGATGCATCAAACTTACAAGCTCATCATGTAAAGCTTGATCTTCAGAGGACAATTTAACTTCTTTTGCAGCAGTACGTTCATCTGTAGGCATAGGCTGAGTGGTATGAACAATGAATTGCTGGTCATCTAAATCTTCAGCATCATCACAAGTTATTCCTTGTTCTTTTGAGTCAGCATAGTTTTCTTTCCTGACAGGAATGTAATTCATGGAGGGAGTTAAAAGGTCAAGATCAAACATCCAATCAGGACCTTTTCCCTTTTGATTTTCCTGATTCTCAAGAAAGTTTACATGAAGACAATCTTGAACCTTTCTTGTGACCCTGTTATAGACTCTAAACCCTTTGCTGTTAGTAGAGTATCCCAACAGATATCCTTCTTCTGACTTGCCATCAAACTTACCCAAATGATCCAGAGTATTAAGTATAGTCAGAGAGCATCCAAAAGGTCTCATGAAACTGATGTTAGGGGATCTTCCCATCAAGATTTCAATAAGAGTCTGTCATTAGAGGTTTTCAGTCACCAACACCTCTACTAAGCACATAACAAGCAGTATTGACTGCTTCAGCCCAAAATTGAATAGGTAGAAGGGAGTCTGCTAACATAGTTCTAGCAGCTTCAATAAGAGTCCTATTCTTTCTTTCTGCAACACCATTTTGCTGTGGAGTCCTGGCAATGCTATATTCTCTCTTGATTCCTTTCTTGGCACAAAACTCATTCATAAGTTGATTCTTGAACTCTGTTCCAGATCAACACCTGATGGTCTTTACTTTATGTCTTAGCCTGTTTTCCAAACCACATTCAAAAATGAAGCATAACATAAAGGTTTCATCCTTGTAGGCCAAGAAAAACACCCAACTGAATTTGCTGCAGTCATCAGTGACCACCAAGCAGTACTTTTTCTTGTTTATACTCTCTACTGAAACAGGTCCAAACAAATCCATATGTAGCAATTCAAGAGGTTCTCTAACAGTTCTTTCCTCAATCTTCTTGCAAGATGCCCTGTGCTGTTTACCCTTTCTACATGCCACACAAGAGTGATCAAGCTTGAAGGTCTTTGAAGGTAAACCCCTAACCAGATTGCCTTTAACCAACTTTGAATATATTTTTGAAGTTGACATGCCCCATTTCTGTGCCATAGGACAGCTTCATCCTCTGTTGCCTTTGCAACCAAACAAGTGATTCCACCAGAGGGAATAATATTCTTTAGATCCAAGCTGTAGACATCATTCTTTCTGGGAGCTCTAAGAATCACCAAATCTTCATCAACAAACTTGAATTTTGGAGATAGGATAAGACATTCTTTATCTGTGAAGAGTACATTGTGCTTCTTATCACAGATTTGAGAAACAGATAAAAGATTAAACTTGAGCTCTTCCACATAGCTAACTTTCTCAAAATCTAAGCGAGATTCTTAATGGTTTTCCCTTTTCCCTGAGATTCTCCACCTTTAGAGTCATTTCCAAAAGCCACAATAAACCACCTTTGAACTCTTTAAAATCAGACAACTTGTCCTTGTCTCCTGTCATACTTCCAGAGCATCCACTGTCAATGATAGCATAGTCCTTGAGATCTTCCTCTGGATTGCCCTGTACAAACAGTTTCAAAGAATTAGACTCTTTTAGGGACCCAAGTCATAACTGACTTGGATACCCCTAATGGAGTTACATACTCAAATTGCTTGAGTGTGTAAGATCCATTACCCCTATTCACAGAATCTAGATAGTTCCCTTTTGGTTTCCATGTTTGTTTTGGACTTATCATAGCACTCTTCTTGACAGTTTGTGGAAGTACTGCTTGGGATCCAACAGTACTTCCTTTCTTTACCCAGATCGTTTTAACAATTTTCTTGGGTCTTTGTGGTCTATGAGGAGTCCTTGTGGTAGAAGACCTCGATGATGGTGAGTATCTTGAGATTCTAGGTCTTCTACTATCCAACCTTGGATAATAACTTCCATCAGTACTTCGTGAAAGTACTGCCTGTGGTACTCTAGATCTAGCAGCACCTTGATAAGTCACATTAGCAGTACTTTTTGAAGGTACTGCCTGTGTCATTTTTGGTCTAACAGTACTTATCAACCCATCCCTTGTAAGTACTGCTGATGGAATAAAGGATCTCCTTGTGATGGTTTCCTAGAGTATTTCTTGTCGAAATTACTATGGTTTAACTCTTTGATGTGTTCCAACACTGGTCTCGTTCCCCCTAACCCTGTGTTCCTTAGATTTAGAGTTTGGTGTGTTTGGAGGTTCTTTCATGTAGATTGCAGTCCTAAATTAAGATGATCGGACTGCTTAACATACAAAACATAGTTTACCCCCTTTTTCCCAAGTCCCTTTGTCCTAGATTCTTGACCAACCCTGTTTTGACTATTTGGTGACCTGTTTTTAAAAGATTCTTCACTATTCTCTGTGTTAAAAACAGTTTCCTTTTGACTCACTTAACTAACATCTCTTCATCACTATCAACCCATCTTCAATTATTACTTTTATTTCTAACAATTGTCTGATTGACTAGTGTTTGTATTTCTCTTATTAACAACTTTATTCTAATGCTGTTCATTCTATCCCTGTAAAGGAGACATTTGCCCTAGGTGGAATAATTGTACCTGTAGGGGGAGGTACTGCTTTGTAGGCCTTTTCTCTTTTGAAGTTTTCATATGTAGAATCAGTCAACGTTTCATCCCCAGATGAAATGTCACTTTCCATGCTATTACTAGACTCAATCCCAAACCCTATACATGACTTATCCGACACATATCTTTGTTTGTTTAGGACTTCGTTTTGAAGTACTGAAGCATTTGACCATTTTTCAAGTTTTACTTTGAAATCATCTCTTTCTTTTAAGACTTGATCTAATTCCTTTTGTTTTTCTTCTAGTTTCAAATCCCTTATCTTTAAGTCATATTCCATCTGTTCATACTTATCACCCCATGCATATTCATTCTTTTCATGTGTTTTAAGCATAACTTCTAATGACTCTAAGCTCATTTGATATCCTAGAATTTCAGTCCTAGCTCTTTGAAAATTATCTCTTTCTTTTTGATAGTTTTCAAGCAACAGTTTATAAGACTTACTACATTTGGAACAATAAGGTACCTCTGAGTTTGTAGCCATCAAAGCTAGAGATACTGGTGCATCATCAGCTTTGTTGCTCCAGTCAAAATCACCAAGTCCATCTTGTCCAAAGTGCATGTGCTCTGCATCAAACTCTATGCTCCAATCATCTTGTTCAACTCCAGTCAGTGCCATCATATGCATTATGTCACTGGTTTCATCATCAAATTCTTGTCCAATCAATATCTTCATTGTTGTCTGTTGCCACCAAGGCTTTTGAGTTTACAATCTTCACTAGCCACAAACCTCTTCTCATTACACATTGCTTTGTTTTCTGGTAATTTAGCATATCTACACTCTTCTAGCAAAATGGACATAACTTTGACAATTACAGCATTCACTTTTTGACTTATCAAGGTAATTCATTCTTTGGCTTTGAGGTCAATGGATCACCTGTCATTCCTCATAACTTCCTATCCTTGCTGTTATCATAGCCACTTGCCATCGAATTGTCAATTTCTTCGATAGCATCTTCCCAATATGCAGGCAGGTCTTCATCATCATGAGTTTGTAGGCATAGATGCTTGTTGAAGCAAAGGAATGAACATAATGATTTTCATCTGAGTGAGAAACACAGTTGGCAGGCAGTTGGCACCCTTGCTCTAAATAGCTTGAGTATATCCTTTTTGGGATATGTGCTGTTCAGCAGTACGTTATTCAAAGTACTGCCTTACTTCAGTTGACCGAAAGCAATGTTTTGATAAGTTTGAACTTGAGACACCCTACAATTCATGCTCATACACCATTAAGTTGTAGTAGAGATCATCAAAGTCTAACCACCGTCAATCCAGGTTTGTCCTCCAAATCATGGAAGCCACAACATGCCACACAGATGGTTAGGCTCTTAGAAATTTCAAGTTTGCATCTTCAAGGGACACACAAGTAGAACAAGTAATCAAGCATGCTAAGAATATGGTTGAAACCTCCATATGCTGAAACTAGTTTCTTCCCTAGATCCAATAGTGAATGTCTCAATTGTTTTGTTTCAACATATACTTTTGCATCATCTTTTGATGCTTCCGTTCCTCCAAACCTTGCTATCTATGGCTTTCCATAAAGATCTTGCATCTACAGCATCATGAAAACTGAGAAGATGTCAATCATTATGGCAGAAAGCAGTATATATAAGGGCTTTCTCATTGTTACCTTCTTCTTGCGTAAGCAGAAGTGAATCCTTTGGAGCAGATACTGAAGGAGAGCAGGATCAGTTGTGTTTGTTTCCATTATGATTATTTCCCATAGTATGAGATCATGATAGCAATATACTGTCGCATCTTCATGGACCATAGTCCCAAATTCACCTTTTTTTTTTATTTTCCCCCCCCCCCCCTTGTTGATGTATAGGGATTCTAAGTGCATAACTGACGAGGTGGGAGGGATAGGTTCTGTTTCAGACATCTTGTGTGAGATTAGAAAGATTTCGATGAAAAAAGATCTTCAGTCATAGTCTCTTCACAAGCTCTGATACCACATGTAGGATCGTTGTTCCTTAATGAAACACTGATATACTGTCAACTATGCGGAATCTAGTTGGCAGTACTTATGAAGAACACACAACAATTTCTCAAACGATTTCTTTTATAAACCTTTTGAATCTGCCTAAATTGCAGATCCCTAATACAATACTAATAATTCTCAACTTAGTGTTTTTCTATGTTTTTTCTATATTTTCTAATATCTTCCTAGAGATCCTTTTATAAACATAAGGATAACCTCTAGTAGATGTACAGTCCTTGTATATCATAAACACTAATTGATACTTATCACTAATAACTGTTACAAGATAAATGCTAAAACAACCGTTTAAACTTTATAGTTCCTATATTCACGGCAGTACTTCGATCTTTAACTGGCAGTACTTTGACTTTCTATTTTAGCAGTACTTTGATCTTTCACTTAGCAGTACTTTGACTTTTTCACTTAGCAGTACTTTGACTTTTTGACTTGTATTTTCCAACACCACAAGATTTAAGTATTGGTTGACTATGAAACATATTCAATAGTCTAAAACATATATTATTGCTCTAGGCCCATGACCCCGAAACCTTAACTATTTTTTCCCTTTATAATATGCAGAATGTATGCCAAAACATTCTAAATTACTCAACATGTTAATTGCACCATGGTCAACTTGTGACCAGAAATTCAAGGCGGGGATTGTCAGTCCCGATAGATCTATCCACAACACTCGCGCTTACAACACTAGTAATTAACGGTTCATGATGAAAGGGACTTAATTGGCATTGCGGTAACTTAGGCAATAATAATCAGGCAATAATCTGGAATAGCATACCATTTGAAAAGTACTTGCGTCCAATAAAAACATGCATGTAATCTCACCCCGGAATTTGTAAAACAATTAAGTAGTAAAAGGGGCTATGAACTCACCGTAGGTAGAAGTAGTCGGACAAGAATCAAATAAAGAGAATAAGCTCCAACGAATCAACCACGACCTAAATATAAGTGGCGCGTTATTAGAAGCTTTAAATATTACCACGTAAATGCATAATTGCATATAAAAATAATAATATGTACATATATATTGCATATACATAACCATGTGCTTAGAATCCCTACATGCGCCTTAAAACTCTTATAATAACATCTCAAGTGTTTTCCTCTAAGCTTACGCACTATTTACCCTTCCGTTTAATTTATATTTAGAAAAAGTTTCCACTTTTAGAAAGTTACTAATTTTCGACCTTACTATTTTTAGAGGTGACAAAAGTTCTAACCCGACCTATGAAGTATAATATTTCTCGCCTAAACATTCTTAGGTTTATAAGACTCTTACCACTTCATATGATCTCTTTACAAATTTTTTTACTAAACTTGACTTTTATTAAGTCAAAGCCTTTTCTAGGTTGACCCTCGGTTTTTAACCAAAAATTACCATTTTCAGACTTCGCAAGCTTCGCGGAAAAGTAAAACGACATTTTGAACAACTTTTTAGTTTTACCCGAGACCCAAAACTCGACAGAAAAGGACGAAAATGCCCCTTTCTCATGTCTGATGTAACTAAAGAAATATAAAAAATGCAGATTTTCTCTAAGCTTTTCGGCCTGCCATTACACTTTTTTAGACTTAGCAAACCTCGCGAAAAGGTAAAACGTCATTTTAAATAACTTTTTAGTTTTAACGGAAGGCCGATTCGGACCAGAAAGGGCCCAAAATGGCTCACGAAAATCGGATCAGCAAGTATTAAAATATAAAGTGCAGAATTCGTTTTTATTGATTTCTAAACTTCCGGAGGCCATAAAAACTTCATTTTTAGGAGTTACGGGACTTGCGACCTATCGATTCGAAGCTATTAATGTCCCCTACCATAATTTAAGTTCCAATATTAGTTTCGCAAAGTTTGACTCGGCCGAATACGGCGCTCAAATTTTCTGCACTAATTTGGGTAGCTTTAAACCCCTTCAAACTTCGATTTTTCACACTTTCGCAATATCACAACATCATTATAAGCCTAATCTCCATCCAATACTATAATCACAATTTATCCAAACATCAAGAACACCTCCAATACTAATACCTAGGGATTCTTAGCACATAATTGAACACATGCACATAAAATTAAATATGATCAAGGAAAACTAAATTATACTTACAATGTAGCAAGATAAGCAAGAAAATCAACAAGGAAACCTTGTGGGTTCCTTGTTTATGCCGAAACCAAACACCCCAAATTAGTCAAACCCTTGATTTTTTTTATACCAATATCTTCAATTACACTTGAATCAAACCCTTGTACCCTTAATTTTAATAAAAATCCATTGAAATCTTCATAAACCCAATTCTTGAAAAATATGTTGCATGGGGGTTTTTCCTTGAGGATTAGTAGAAAAGATTAATGTAGTGAAGGTTTAGGAGGTAATGGAAGTAGATGATCAAAGTTTTGGGATGGTGGTGATGGTGGTCTTGGTTGTGTCGAACCAACACAGAGGAGGAGAAAACACAGAGTTTTTTTTACAACTTGATACCCTTTCTTCCAAGCCGACTGCTAATACACCCCATACCTAATATTTTTATATAAAAAGTTCCATATTAGACTTATATTTTTTTTTTTACCGGTGATCCCTGAATAATATTAATTTCGAAATAATATTTATTATGTTTTTTTTATTGACTCGACGAACCCTACGACGACTAAACTATATTTATATATCCTTATTGAATTTTGACTTTGACTTTTTATATAAGATTTTCCCTAAAGGTTGACCTTGGTCTTGACCCGCCTTAAATTACCTTCAACCTTAGATTTTTCTACCGAACATGTAATACCATATTTCGAACGACTTTTATGTTTCGGCGGAACGCTGAAACGGACCAGAAAATGTCTGTTTTGCCCTTTTAAATCTACATAATTTATATAGTATATATTTTTTTTAACCCGTGGTTTAGTCTAAATCCCTCGTTTCAAATCTTTAATTCATGAAATTTACACCGTGCAAGCGAAACGGACATCCATACAACTTCAGTTTCGGCCGGGAGACCGAAAACGGACTCGAAAGACTCGAAATGGGCGTATTGAATATTCTGCGCACTTTAAATAAAACAATAAGAGCCGAACTTGCGCATATTAAATTCTCCAAATTTCAATTGACCGTAAAAACTTTGTTTTTGAGAGTTACGGGACGATCCACCTACCGAAACGTTCATAAGAACGAGGCCCATCATATTTTAAGACCCAAAATCGGTTTTCACACTTTTACGATACCCAAAACGCGCTGCGTAATTTTCTGCAATAAATAGTCTATCCCGAAACTCTACCAAACGCTACTTTCACTTCACCAAAACTTCACAACGCGCCTAAACTAACCTATCTCCGTCATCTAAGCATTACCAATTACTCACATTCACTCCACAACCTATTATAGCACACGATCTAGGGGATTCTATGACAAGCGAATTAAATATAAAATAAACGCATAAAAATAATATAGCGAAAAGGTTTTAAAACGCTTACAAATAACGAGTACATGCGAAAAAAATCAAGATACGAGTCCTTCTTGTTTCCCTTTTCTTAGCCGAACAAAGCCAAACCCAAACCATTAAACCTTTAGCTTTTTGATTACATGAATCTTCAATTAAACACTTCTCTTTAAATCCCTTTTAGCCTCGATTTTCCACATAAACCCAAAGAAAACTAATAAGATCAAAATTTTATTTAATTCTTTTGCATGGTGGTCTTACTTGTAGAGATGATTGTAGAATAGTTTTAGAGATGTTTAGGAGTAAATAGCAAAAATCTTTATGGTGGTGCTATGGTTGCATTATTTAGTTAAGTCAAAGTGAAGTTAAAATTTTTAAATAAAAAGGTTAAGTGAAAAGCGTATTATTTTAACAAGAGCTCGGCTATGACGCGGGAAACATCGAAATTTATAAAAATAGAAATAAAAGAACTTTCAAGCTCTCGGGGCGTTTAATAGAATGATAAATCACTTATAATACTTAAAAAGATAAAATTTTAAACACGACACGCGAAATAACTAGAACAGAGATTTTTACTAAATCGGGTAGAGAGGCGAAACACAAAATTTTATTCGAAAGTTCCAAAAATAAACGCTCCCAGACGACACATTACACGGAAATAAGCTGATAGCCGTTTTCAAAAAGAATGAAGGGTTAGGGGATGACATGATAAAGTCGTTTTTGATTTAGTCGGCGTGTTTCCATGCGATGGATTACGAGACGACATATACGTTTCAGAAGTACGAAGCAAATGATCAAACTTGGAGCCGAATAGCAAAATTACAAGTTGGATCGGAATACACCGAGTTTCGATATTCTCAAAAGATAAAGTCGCGAAAAAGTTTCAGAGATAATTGTATAACTCACAATGTCTTGAAATAGACGAATCATTGTGTCACACACACAAGGCCATAAAGAAGGTTTAGAGACCATTGTATTGCTAACAATGTCTTAGAAGAGCTATGATATTCACAAGGATAACCTTTATATAAAAATATAGAGGCACTGTACAAGGTAGACATAAGTGATCAAAAATTACTTTTATATAAGTAGATAGCGGGAATCCCGAAGATACGCGTAAGAGATTGAAAATGAAGTAGCTAATTTATATGGGTATCCTTATATAATACTAGTATTGATGCTCGAGGGAGTAAATGAGAAATAATAAATACGCTAAAATCGATTGTAATTTTTTATAAAACCGACCGATTGAATGTAATAGAATTACGCTAGAAAGGAGACGTAATGATCGAATTAAACCAAGTATATATACAAATTTATATATACATTAATGAAATTCGAAAATAAGTAAGGATCAGGGGGCTGCACGCGCGAATATTGGATAAGCGATGAAGGATTCTGTATTTTGAAGGAAAATGAAAGAAAAGAGAAACTTTTAAACATTTGGTTATAGACTAGGTTTTGAAAAATGACCTAGTTCCCTATAACCTTGGCTCTTGATACCAATCTGTAACACCCTCAAAATCAAACTTGCAGCGGAATGGTAATATTGGGGTGCCACGTCATAGTACAATAAACAAGATATAGGAAACAACCTCAAAGGGGACGTTTTTAAATAAGTCACATTCGATGCATTCAAAATATCAGAGTTTCAGTTTTTTGTCCCAAAAGGTTTACAAGACACCATACTAGATCCCATCATTTCAAAGTTTTAAAAACAAGGACATAGTTCAGAAGACGACACAAGTTTTGAGAATTTAGTTAACATTTGCATCGAATAAAAGAGAAAACACAGAATCCATCATCCAGATATCCAAGCGAGCTCCCATCCTGAAATCACACCTTATTACCTGAGATAAAACATGCAAAAAAACGTCATTAATAAAGTTGAGTGAATTCATAGGTTAGAAGTAAAGTATGTGTGGACCACAAGATTTAAGTATTGGTTGACTATGAAACATATTCAATAGTCTAAAATATGTATTATTGCACTAAGCTCATGACCCCAAAACCTTAGCTGTTTTGCCCTTTATAATATACAGAATGTATGCCAAAACATTATAAAGTACTCAACATGTTAAATGCACCATGGTCAACTTGTGACCAGAAATTCAAGGCGGGGATTGTCAGTCCCGATAGATCTATCCACAACACTCGCGCTTGACAACATAACCTAGTACATAACGGTCACTATGAAAAAAAAAAAAGGGCCTTAATTTGGCATTCGCCTAACTAGCAATAATAATCAGGCAATAATCTGGAATAGCATACCATTTGAAAAGTACTTGCGTCCAATAAAAACATGCATGTAATCTCACCCCGGAATTTGTAAAACAATTAAGTAGTAAAAGGGGCTATGAACTCACCGTAGGTAGAAGTAGTCGGACAAGAATCAAATAAAGAGAATAAGCTCCAACGAATCAACCACGACCTAAATATAAGTGGCGCGTTATTAGAAGCTTTAAATATTACCACGTAAATGCATAATTGCATATAAAAAAATAATATATGTACATATATATTGCATATACATAACCATGTGCTTAGAATCCCTACACGCGCCTTAAAACTCTCAAAATAACATCTCAAGTGTTTTCTTCTAAGCTTACACACTATTTACCCTTCCGTCTAATTTTGATTTAGAAAAAGTTTCCACTTTTAAAAAATTACTAATTTTTGACCTTACTATTTTTAGAGGTGACAAAAGTTCTAACCCGACCTATGGAGTATAACATTTCTCACCTAAACATTTTTAGGTTTACAAGACTCTTACCACTTCATATGATCTCTTTACAAATTTTTTTACTAAACTTGACTTTTATTAAGTCAAAGCCTTTTCTAGGTTGACCATTGGTTTTTAACCGAGACCCAAAACTCGACAGAAAAGGACGAAAATGCCCCTTTCTCAGGTCTCTGTATCTAATGCAAACGAAAAAACGCAGATTTCTACTAAAGCTTTTTCGGCCTGCCATTACACTTATTTAGACTTAGCAAACCTCGCGGAAAGGTAAAACGTTTATTTTAAAACAATTCTTATTTATTAAAATAAACGGAAGGCCGAATCGGACAAGAAAGGCCCAAAACGCTCACAAAAATTACATCAGCAAGTAATTAAAACATAAAGTGCAAGAATTCGTTTATTATTGATTTCTAAACTTCTATTCCGGAGGCCATAAAAACTACCATTTTTAAAAGGAGTTACGGACCTTGCTACCAATCAATTCGAAGCTATTAACGTCCCCTACCATAATTTAAGTTCCAATTTCAGTTTCACAAAGTTTGACTCGGCCGAATACGGCGCTCAAATTTTCTGCATTAATTTGGGTAGCTTTAAACCCCTTCAAACTTCGATTTTTCACACTTTCGCAATATCACAACATCATTATAAGCCTAATCTCCATCCAATACTATAATCACAATTTATCCAAACATCAAGAACACCTCCAATACTAATACCTAGGGATTCTTAGCACATAATTGAACACATGCACATAAAATTAAATATGATCAAGGAAAACTAAATTATACTTACAATGTAGCAAGATAAGCAAGAAAATCAACAAGGAAACCTTGTGGGTTCCTTGTTTATGCCGAAACCAAACACCCCAAATTAGTCAAACCCTTGATTTTTTTTATACCAATATCTTCAATTACACTTGAATCAAACCTTTGTACCCTTAATTTTAATAAAAATCCATTGAAATCTTCATAAACCCAAAATTTTGAAAATGTCTTGCATGTTGCTAAATCTTGAAAATATTGATAGGGATTAGTGTGGTATTGATGTGGAAGTGATTGGAATTGTTTTATTTTGAATTTTTTGGTAAAGATTTTTGATGGTGTTGGTGTGCTTCGTCGCTCACAGAGAGGGAAGAAGAGGGAGACAGTTTTTTTTATAAGCCTGGAACTATGTTTTTATTAGGAGTTTGAGTTATATATGAAATATATTTAGTGCCTTAAGTGCTTAGTAGTCTTCCCTTGTTTAAAAAAATATATGGCGGTGTTTGGTTTTAAGTTTTGTTGGAGCTAAAAACAATTAAGGGGTGTTTGTTTTAGAGGTTAGGAGGAGAAGTAAAAATAAATAAAAAAGAGTGTTTGGTTTGGGCTTAAACATCTATTTAAAATGTTAAAGTTGTAAAAATACCATTTTTGACGCGGTTTCAGCCCGAAACACGAAAAAAGTTGAAAAGTACAAAAATAAAATAAATAAGCTCTCGAGGCTAAAATACGACTTAAACTTAGCTAGAAACAATTATTTAATATATCAAAAGTGTAAAAATATAAGTTTGGCTCGATTTTCGGCAAGACGCGAAATAGAAACGTAAAATAGTAAAGTAAATTTTTTTAAAAACTTAAAGGTGAATAATGAAATATCATACTACGATGGACACGTAGATGGAAGAAATTCTCAAGTACGACATAAATTTAACTAGGAGCACGAAATTTACCAAATCGGGTAAAAGTAAAAGTAAAAATTTCTAAATGGTAAAAATAAGAATAGAATATAATAAATTTATTTACCTAAAAATACGAAATTTCACACAATACTAGCAAGCCAACAAAAAAACTCCAATATATCTATAGGCTTCTTGAATCCAATCGCTGATGATGGTGACCTATTCACTAGATATGTAGACCTGGTTGTATCCTCTGCCCAAAAAACCTTGGACAGACTAGACTGAATCAGAAAACAACGTACCTTAGCAAAGAGTGTCATGTTTGTCTCATCAACCAACCCATTCTGTTGTTTCCTTGCAACACCCAAATGTTTGGCGACCCCACTCTTCATACATTGTTGTGTAGACCTCTGATTACAAGAATCAAGAACATTACCCGTCTTGATCTTCCACCCAGTCTGGTATTCCTTTTCCTGCTCCTTTACCAAGCAGTCCGTGTTTGTCTTCTCTTTAGGTTGCTTGTCCTCCAACCGTCTTTGAGCCACTGTAGTATCATCGTTACTAACTTGAAAAACCTCAGCTTCACGATCCCCTTGAGCAAGTTCCACCTCAAACCAAACACGTTTTCAACTTGTACTCCATGGACTCCTGTTTCAACACCAGGACCAAGTTGTTTGAACCCAACTTGTTTTGAACCTCCATGCTTTTGTACAATATTCCCAACAAGCTTTTCGATGTTTAACCTAGTATTCATACTAGCCATTCTTTTAACTCTTTGCTAACCGTTTAACCTTTTGTGAATTTACCTATACAAAACACGATCTAGCAAAGTAACCCATTTGTAAAAACCCTTGCTTTATCGATATAACCCTAAGAATAAACCTTCTTAGAAATCGATCAATCAAAGAAACCCTTCAAAAAACAAAACTCTTTCTTACACAAATATCAATTGAACCGTGGGCATAAAACAGTCCAACAAATCGACAACCCTTGAATCAAGAAAGTATCCTACGCTTTTTGAAGTAACCTTTGTCGTACTTTATTTATGCAAAACAATTTCTTGTAACCTAAGAAACCTTGCAACCTCGACAAGTCTTGGACTTATTCTCCGACCCTTTGTTTATTCTGATAACCTTGTGATATAACCTCACAACACCGAATCAAACAAAGTACCTTGTGCATAACTCCAAATAATAATTTTTATTTATTATTATTTGAAAACTAACTTCCCTTAAGTCTTCTACACCTTGTCGCGAACCCGGACAATCGAAGAACTCAAGAAACCCTTTACTGTCGATACCCACCTACTACAACCTTGTCATTACGAACCTGAACGCCAAGAAATTTGTTGTTGCAAACCTTGTAGCCCAAACAGAAGATACCCTCCTGCTCCTACCAGAAAATCAAACAACAAAGACCTCTTCTTGATCGATCCTAGTTAACCAGAGGACCCGCGAACCTGAGCTCTGATACCACTTGTAGGATTTGACATCCTACAACCTGGTTACTAGTGCGGAATAAATCCGATCTTGAAGATGAACATAACCCAGCAGATTATATATGACAGAAAAAAAGAAAGGATGCACAAAAATATAACCCTCAATATTAAATGTTATTTGAGTAAAGAAAGAATGAATTACAAAACCCCTCTCCCCTTACCTCATTTTATAGAGATAAGAAGGAGAACAAACAGTTGAAAGAATAAAGTATATGACCCCTCCACCCTACTTTTTCCCTCACCTCCTTTTATAGAGTTGAGGGGGGAGGATGGGCTTGGGCCGTAAAGAAACCCAACAACCCTAATATGGCTATAATTAGAGCTAAATTTACACTAAACCCCCTAGCCTATTAATAGACTAATGTGGATACTAAATATAACACATGGTTAACCAAATTTTGAATATAAGTAAAAAAGGGGAAAAGCAGCAATAAAGTGGTAAGAAGGAATCGATGCCTTAACCTATTTTAGATACTACTAGATTGATAACCACTTTACCACCACAGTTCCCCCAATTAAATGTTAGTTCAGATTAGTATTATTGACATAGATTTTAATTTTTGGTTTCTTTTACGTTGCTACTTCATATACGACTAGAAGTTGTGTAACATTAATGAGGATGAGGTCCCCCAAAAACACTCTTGCAATGACAAACAAATGAAGAATCACCGTCTTCTCAACTCTTTACAGAAATAAACCTTCTATAATTGAAACAGGAACGCCTTAAAGACACGACGAAATCTCGTGCCATACTATTTTTAAAGACACAAAACCCACGTATACATTTAGTTGATTAACATAGTTCATTATTAAATTCCAAAATGAGTTAATTAAAACTTAAAATATTAATCTATAAAACAAACCCAATTATTTAAGGGCAAATCACATAAAAAGATACTCATCTTAAGTTCAATTTTAATTAAAAATACTAGTTTTTTTTTCTCAATTTAAGGTATCAATTTTTTTTTTTGCAATGTTGGACAATTAACAGGTTTGTAAGTCACATTTTTAACGACCGTTTATTTTATTATTGCATCGTTAGTCCTTTATAATTTCTACTTATTATTTTTATTACCTTATACACGTTTTTATTTTTATAACTTATTTTTAAAACTTATACACGTTTTTATACACACATTTTTTACACGTTTTTATACACACATTTTTATACACGTTTTTATACACACATTTTTTACACGTTTTTATACACACATTTTTATACACGTTTTTATACACACATTTTTTACACGTTTTTATACACACATTTTTATACACGTTTTTATACACACATTTTTATACACATTTTTATACACGTTTTTATACACACATTTTTTACACGTTTTTATACACACATTTTTTACACGTTTTTATACACACATTTTTATACAGTGTGTATAAAACCGTGGATAAAATCATGTAGAAAAACATGTATAAAAAGTTGTGTATAAAAATGTGTGTATAAAAAAGTGTATAAAACGTGTCTAAAAATATGTGTATAAAAACGTGTGTCACACCCCGACTCAGGCGAAAACACGAGGCGTGACGGAGAATTGATTTTCACAACGCACGATACAAGATAAAGAAAAACTAAAATGCATTCATAAAAGTGTCCTAACATTCTTCGACCCCAAGTAAGAACTTGAGTGAAGACAAGTCAATAACACATCACATAGTCTCAAAGCTTACAACCAATAAATTCCGACGCGAGGGATGATGCTAGTCTCAAGATAACAATCCTCAAAATGCTTAAGTTCAAATAAATTTCAATGCAAGATCTCTCAAATGGTGATCCATACAGGATACTCTTAAGGTCTGCTAAAGCTTGAAAATTGGCTTCACTAATCATTAACAACACCTGAAAATGATACTCGATAAGGTCCAACAAATGTTTGAGTGAGCCGCGGTATGATTTGATTTTAATCCTAGTTTGCTGATGCCATGGTTTTTTAATTATGAACAAATGTCAATATGACAGTGAATACATCAACAAAGTTAGATTCTAACAATAGCAACTCCATACTATAAAAGATCCCCAACAATATAGATACCAAGGCACGCAAAGTTCGCAACTCTAAGTTTACACGCACATAAAGCCTACCAGTTGGAGCTATACATAGGGCGGAAGATCCACAAGTTCACAAGGTCACAAGATCACAAGATCACAAGATCTACAAAACAAGTTCAATCAAATCTCATGTCATTCACATAGCAGTCATAAGCACATAGCATTGTCCAAAAAGAAAAAAGTTCGCATGGTAAGAAAACAAGTTCAAAACAAATTTGAGTATCATTTTCTCCCAACAGAAAAGAGTTAAAAAGTGGGGCTACGAGAACTCACCTTAAGCAAAAGTGATCGATAGCAAGATCAAGATCAAACAAGCAGTTGCAACGACGTCCGGACACGACCTAGTCCAATTAATATTTAATTTAGATCTATCCTTTCAAAAAGAGTTTAAGGTTGATGTATAGAGGTCAAATGTGCGTTGTACGGTCACCCTTAACGTTATTTGTGGTGTGATGGTTGACGACTTGGATTCAAAGATAATATGCTCTAGTTCATACCTTAGTATAACATACTTATACTAATTAGGTAAATATTCAGAATATATTTCGGTAAGTCCATTCGGTAACCTTATTTACCTTGATTACTTGCATAGTTTATAGAAAATGAAACGTTTATTTATACAAAACAACTTAGAGATGTTTCGTATTTTATAAGTATAAAATATACTTTACGTGTTTTAGTCGACTTATTAAAATAATAATATTTATTATTTATCACAAAAATAGTTTTTGAATAAAAATTCTAAGTATAGAATTTTTACGAAATTTCGGCATGACCCATTTTTTTATAACACGTTTCCCAAGGTTTCAAACCTCATTTTCAAATCCTTTTTCCCAAAACAAATTCAATTTTGACAAGACGCCCAAAATTTACGTTTTCCGAAACGACTTATCAATTCATGTTTTCCAAAGGTTCGTTTCCACTATTCTAATATGTCCAAGTATAAATCGACTAAAATCTATCTTTAACGCGTGTAAAATCACAATTTCTTCTTATTGGGCTTTGAGGCCCATTAATAGCCTAAAGAATGTTTCCCGTAATTTAGATCAAATCTGAAATCGAACCATAGTTATACAATACTTAAATAGACATTTCTAGTACATGAATACGTAACCAATAAGTTCATTCGAAAATAAGCCGGACCTCAAAAGACCAACAATAAGCCGCGGCTTATTGTCCTTTTTGGGGTCGTGGGTTACAATAAGCCCAAAACCATCCACATAGCTTTCCAAAAAAGCAATAAGCTACTAGTATCTTTTAGTACTCCAAATAAGCTATCAAATAAGCTATAAAAAATATGGTAAGAGTAGTAAATAGCCAAAATCACTTTTCCTCTGATTCTTTTGTAACCGAAACCAAATAAGCACTCAAATAAGCCGTACAAGCTTATTTTTAAGCTCGAAAATAAAGAAGCTACATAGTATATAAATGCTTTTCAACCACGACATAAAAATGATAAACCCTTGTTCCGTTTGTTACCTAGTTCGAACCGACCCACAACCTTTTATTCATTTCAAAATTTTAGCTCGAGATTTTTAGAAAACGCACCGTACAACTTTCATCTATGCATCATTATACATCTAAAAGTACAAGAATATTTGTGAAAAAAGATAACTTACAAAGAGGGTTTTGAAAGCGAGCCAAACACGAACTCGACAACCCAACGTTGTTTAAATGATACCCCGACTACAAGAATCAACCCAATACTTAAAGCTTCATGTTCTTGATCAAAGTGGTGAAATTTTTAAGTGTTTATGTGTGTGTTAGTTTTCGGCCGAGCAAACAAGGAAAGAAGAAAAAGAGAATGTGTGTCTTTCTCAAACATGCATTATGTGTGAATTGTGTCAAGATAAATAATATGTACCAAGGGTTGGGACAAGCCATCCTAAAAACTAGCCCTCCTTTGTTTTCGACCGGATATGGTATCCAAAGGGGTCTCGGGAGGCTTTGTTTTGTGTCGGGTTCCCTTAAGACTCATTGATCACGATTTTAAAATGTTACCTGAAGTTTCCTAATATTTTTAATAAACTCAAAAATACTTTTACATGAATTTAGAATATTCACATGACACCTTTTATAATTTAACTTCCCTAGATTCGATTTTAATATTAACGGACGTGTCAGGACTCGTTATTTGATATTCCAAGCTATTTATAGGACAAACCACCCGAAACAAGATCAACATAGATAAAATCCTCTAAAAAGGATTAACACGAGCACATATAACTAAGATCACCAAGATAAACATTTATTCATCACCGTCAACGCGGTAATTATTCTAACAGAAATGACAAAAGTCAAATAGTCAAAAGACCAAATTAGAAAATATAGATCTCAGAATAGTGCAAGGATTACATTTTACCCACCTTAAAAGAATTTCGTCCTGAAATTCAACTAGCGTTAGAGCTAAAAAGATGCGGGAACTTGAGTTTCATTTGATCTTTACGCTCCCACGTGAACTCTGGTCTTTGTTTCGAATTCCATCGAACCTTGACGATGGCAATTCTACTTGGCTTAAGTTTCTTGAACTCTCCCTCTAAGATTTCCACAGGTTCTTCTACAAATTTTAACCTAGCATCAACTTGGATCTCATCCAAAGGTATCTGTAGTGTTGGGTCAGCCAAACGCTTCTTAAGATTTGACATGTGGAACGTGTCATGAACACCATTAAGCTCTTCAGGTAGTCTAAGTCTATAGGCTACTAGACCGATCCTCTCAGTGATCTCAAAGGGTCCAACGAACCTAGGTGCTAATTTCCCTTTCTTCCTGATGTGTTTCAAAAGCTTTAAATTTATAATGACTGAAAATACCAATTTTATTATAGGGAAACACACGGGTAAAAGTATAACCCACGTATATAGTATAATCTTTTTAGGTAAGACCAGGTCGTCCATAGGGATTTGAGTAGTGTTTGAATAATCAGAAAGAAAATAGACTTTAACAATTTTGAAAATAACTTTTGTTTTACCAGTGATAATAAAGATGACTACTCGGATGGTTGAAAATAAGTTATAAGTAGTGATAATGATTAAGACCTCACAGATTTTAACTCATAAAAAGGATTTCTCGTCAGAAAACGTTTTCACAAATTAACTTAATTAACTCAAGACTTATATTTAGTAGGCTAGACCAAACGTGTCACTCAAATGATCTAGTTACTTATTATATCAAAGCTTATTTTGTTTATCAGTTTACGAAAGTGGATTTCTCGACACAGACGATAAAGATCATAGACAAATCTTTAAAACCATATAGATCATAACGGGTCTTTCGGCCTATACCGATATGATTATATAATCTAAGTTGATAAGCAAAACCGACAAGATAGAATATAATAGGGTTGCAACATAAGCTTGAGATTAAAGAGATCACGATCATACCAAACACTTATTTATTATCATAACTCTACCGAGTAGTCATGAGAGATTTAGCCTCTCATGGCTAAGGAGTTCATAACATAACTTGATTCAACAAGAAACTTCATTATTTTAATAAACTAGGATGGTGTTCTTCTTCGTTCTTGGTTGTTTGATCTTGAATCTTCAAAAGGTGTGGTGTTTATGCTTGGAGAATGATTGGGAAGGGTTTGATGAGATTGTTATAGGTATGAGTTGATATGAAATGTGTGAGAATTTAGCTCTATTTATAGGCTGATTTCAGGGTGGAAGTGTGGCGCACAAGATAAATTGTGCGGCATACTTGGTGATTAAATGCGAAGGTAATTTAATGTTTATTGAAGAAGTGCGGCGCACAAAAGTATTTGTGCGGCGTACATAGGGTGTTAATGCAATAGTATTTATGACTTTATTTATTCTTCCTAACCAGATAGGAAGTGCGACGCACAATCTTATAAGTGTGGTGTACTTAGAGAGTTAATGCATTATTTTGACTTAGTCTTTAATTCCTTGACTTTGAGGAGAAGTGCGGCCCACAATTGCACTTTTCAGCTTGAGACTTTATCTTTTTCTTGTATCTTGATTTTCAAAGTGTATAAGTATTTTATCTATGTTGTGTTTGACCTTGTGATGTCTTCAAGTGAACCTGCAAGTATTTCATGCTATTAAGTATCGAAAGTTCATGAGAAATGATAGAATATGTATAAATAACGCCGCTAAAAACATGTATAATTAAGGCGTTATCAAATCCCTACACACTTAGCTATTGCTTGCCCTCAAGCAATCAAAGCGAGAAAATAAGATCATTTATCGTGACCTGGAGAAAATTTAGATTTTTACAAGAGTTTGCATATTAACTTTTCAGGCATAGACATATAACATAGCACCTCACAGGGGAATGTGTTTGATTTGTAATTCACTTGAGTCACTCATATAGGGTTTATATTTTTGTGAAGATACTCAATTTGCATAAAATAATCTAGACAGCTACCATATGTTTGTACTTGACACATAAACATGACCGAAGGGCGGAACTTGGTACTGATGAGGGATAATAGCATATCTTCATGTGCCGGAACTTAAGCTTTTATTTCTTTGGACTACTATATATATATATATATATATTTCTCGTTCTTTTTAGATCATAATGATAACTAAGGCTTGGCACAAAACTTTTTCTTTCAACTTTAACTTCTTCACTTATGTATTTCAGCAACTTAGCACTAAAGGGAGTGCTTGCAAGAACAGGAACTTGCAGAATTAATAACATATGATTAATCAAGCTTCGGTCTAGTAAATGATGATCAAGCATAAGTTTTAGAGCTTCTAAATTACCGGCTCACTCAAATATAATTATCAACCTATACCACTGTTCCAGAAAAGGCGACAAATTACAAATACACAGTCGTAATGGCGGATGAGACACTTGTAATTGCATTCAAACCTTAACTTGAACAGGCTAAAGGCATCAATTATCTTAGGTACCAAAGGTGGTTACCCGAATAATTTCAAGGCTTATAACTCTCATAATTTAGTGGACTAGGTTGTGCTAGTTATAATGTCAATTCGGGTGGACTTGCCTTACTAGGAGCATTTTTTTATATTGAAAGCATATATATTAATTTTTCATAAATTATCAGTTAGAAAGTTTTTGGCAAGGCAAACACGGAAGGATGTGATTAATTTTTCCAATTTTGCTCCCCTCCACACTTAAGTTGAACGTTGCCCTCAATGTGATAACTGATAACTAGAGAATAGGGAAAATTAAGGGAAAATGGTACTTCCCGGGGCATAGAGATATATAGCTGTGAGAGAGTTATTCTTGAGCATACTTCATAATTTTCCAATCTTTAAGCTATATTACCTACATAAAAGTAAATACACAAAAACACACAAAAATAAAATATTTTTTAGGGTTTTTTTTAAGAAAATAAGTAAAGGATACGAATAGAGTTGTATGGAGGAGGGACTCCTCTACACTTAAGTTAAGCACGGATTGCCTCTAGAGAAGCGCTTAATTTTTTAAGAGAGTCGTTATCTAGACTCCTGCTTCTGGAGTTTATTCTTTAGGAAAGAAGGGAGTGACTGCTTCCCTTTGGTCATTATAATCTTCTTCTTCATGATATAGTTGGAGTCGATGGCCATTAACAATAAATGTTTTTCCATCTTTTCCATATAATTCAACATATCTGGATGGATATTGATGTTTCACTACGTATGGTCCTAACCAGCGAGATCAGAGTATCGGTTGTTTGAATTTATACTTTGAGTGAAAAAGCATAACCTTGTTTCCATGTTTGAATTCTTTTCTCATTCTTAATTTTCTATCATGCCAGACTTTGATTCTTGCCTTGTACAGTCGAGAGTTTTCATAGGCTTGATGTCTTAGTTCATCTAGTTCGTTTAACTAAAACATTTGTTTTTCTCCAGCAATGATGAGAACTGGATTACAATTCTTAAGTACCTAGTATGCACGGTGTTCAATTTCAAATGGCAGGTGACAATTCTTTCCATATATAAGTTTGTATGGTGTTGTATCGGTTGGTGTTTTGTGAGTAGTACGAAAAGCCCACAGAGCGTCATCAAGTTTTCATGACCAAATAGCAGGATTATCTTTAACAGTCTTTTCAAGAATTCTTTTGAGGGCTCTGTTTGTGTTTTTAACTTGACCACTTGTTTGAGGATGGTATGATGTAGAGAAACGGTGATTAACTCCATATCTCTTTATAGTCTTTTCCATTATATTGTTACAGAAGTGAGTACCTCGGTCGCTTATTAGAGCTTTAGGCATTTCGAATTGGCAGAATAGTTTCTTTAGAAAAGTAATAACAACTCGGGCATCATTAGTTGGCAAAGCTTGAGGTTCAGCCTATTTAGATAAATAATCGACAACAAAAAACATGTATTCAAACTTATGTGATTTTGAGAATGGTCCCATAAAGTCGATACCCAAATATCAAAAATTTCACATACCTGAATGTTGTTTAAGGGCATCTCATCACATTTTGATATATTTCCCATTTTTTGGCATGATTTGCAAAGTCGGACTAGAGTATGAGCTTCTTTTATGATTGTTGGCCAGTAAAATCCTAAATCTAGGACCTTTTTAGCGGTTACGTTCGGTCCATAATGTCCACCGGTTGGTCCGTGGTGACATTGATGTAAAATGGTTTGGGTTTCTGGTCCAGATACACAGCGTCTGATCATACCGTCAGAACATACTTTGAAAAGATAGGGTTCTTCCTAAAAGTAGTGTTTGAGGTCAAAGAAGAATTTGTTCTTTTGTTGGTACGTCATCCCTTTTGGTATAATATCACCCACCAAATAGTTTGCAAAGTCTGCGAACCATGGTTCATTTATAGTGTTTTTCAATAATGGTTTCTCCAGGAAAGTTGTCGTCAACCTTATTGTCATCACTTGACTCGTTATTGTCAATCCTAGATAAGTGATCGACAACAACATTTTTGTACCTTTTTTATCTTTGATTTCTATATCGAAGTATTGTAGGAGTAGAATCCATCGAATAAGACAGGGTTTTGCGTCTTGTTTCTTAAACAGATGTTTAAGAGATGAGTGATCAGTGTGAACAATAGTTTTTGATAGTATAAGATAGGATCTAAATTTGTCAAATTCAAAAACTACAACCATAAGTTCTTTCTCGATTATGGTGTATTTTTGTTGAGCTGGATTAAGAGTTTTGCTTGCGAAGTAGATTGGGTGAAAGTTTTTACCATCTTTTTGACCTAAGACAACTTCGACTGTGAAATCACTTGCACACATAAGTTTAAACGGAAGATTCCAGTTTAGGCTTACGATCACAGGAGCACATGTGAGTTTCTCTTTTTAATAATTCGAATGCTTTTCGACATTCATCATTGAATTAGAACGTAGTATCTTTTTTAAGCAGCTTAGTTATAGGTCAGGCAATTTTTGAGAAATCTTTTATAAATCTTAGGTAAACACTGGCAAGTCCTAAAAAGCTTCTAACACCTTTGATGTTGGTAAGGGGTGGAAGTTTTGAGATTACGTTGATTTTTGCTTTGTCGACTTCAAGTCCTGCGTCGGACACCTTGTGTCCAAGCACAATTCCTTCCTTGACCATGAGGTGGCATTTTTCCTAATTAAGGACAAGATGAGCATCTTTACAATGCTGGAGCATTTTATCAAGGTTATTTAGGAATTTGTCGAAAGAGTTTCCAAAGATGGAGAAATCTTCCATGAATACTTCGATAGATTCTTCAATCATATCATGAAAGATTTCTAACATGCACATTTGAAATGTAGCTAAAGCATTACATAATCCGAAAGGCATTCGCCTATAAGCGTATGTACCGATGGGACATGTGAATGTTTTTTTTTCTTGGTCATTAGGATCGATAGGAATTTAGAAATATTCGGAAAAACCATCGAGAAAACAGAAATATTTATTTCTTGCGAGACTTTCCAACATTTGATCCATAAACAACAAAGTAAAATGATCTTTTGCGGTTGCTTCATTGAGTTTGCGATAATAGATGCATACTCGCCAACCCGTAACGGTTCTTGTTGGGACAAGTTCATCATTTTTGTTTGTGACTACTTTAATACCGCCTTTCTTTGGTACACAGTGAATAGGACTAACCCAAGGACTATCGGTAATAAGATAATAATACCGATATCCAAGAGTTTTAGGATTTCTTTCTTAACAACTTCTTGGATATTTGGACTAAACCTTCTCTGTTTTTGGATAACTGGTTTTTTGTCATCCAGAAGTTGTATCTTATGCTTGTAGAGTGATGGGCAGATACTAAGAATATATGTTGTTTTCCAGGCAAATGCTTTTTTATGTCTTTTAATGACATATATAAGTTTGCTTTTGTTTTGAGCAGAAAGTTGAGATGATATGATTACAGGAAGAAAAGATGGTTCTTCCAAACATACATATTCTAAGTTATCAGGAAGAGGTTTGAGTTCGAGATCTGTAGGAGGTTCTTCGAGAGATGTTTTGATTTTATAATCCATGTTGATGGTGATTTTTTTCAAATTTTGGTTCTTCTTCATCAGACTCAGAGTCATAGTTTTCATTTGAAACCATTGCTATGAATTTATCGAATTCAGAAAAGATTTCTTCTTTGAGAATGGTTCCTTTGATGGAATGGAGTATTTTGCTGAAGAGCGTCAAAATATTCTTCTAACATTTCATCGATATCATAGATACTAAAATAGGTATCATTGTTTGAATATGAGTGTTTAATGGCAGAGTCAATATTAAAGATCATTCGTTCAGTTCCAACTTCAAGATTGAGTTGTTTTTATTTAACTCGAATTACTGTATTGGCAGTGTGAATAAAGGGTCGCCCCAAAATGAGAGGAACTTTGCTATCTTCCTCCATTTTGAGAATAACAAAATCGACAAGGAAGGTGAATTTACCAACTTCAACGAGCATATTTTCAGCTATTCCAACAGGGTATTAGAATGACCGGTCGACTAATCTTACACTTATTTTAGTAGGCTTAAGAGTTTCGAGAGATAGTTTCGCATATAAGGAATATGGCATAAGGTTAATGCCAGCACCAAGGTCGGCTAAAGCATTACATGAGAAATTTTTATTAAAGTTGCACGGAATAAGGAAACTTCATGGGTCTCTAAGTTTAGGTGGAACTTTGTTTTGAAGAATGGCAGAACTTTCATCACTTAGGAAAGCGGCAAAAATTTGTTCGATTTTGTGTTTGTTGCTTATGAGTTCTTTGATAAATTTTCCATAGTTAGGCAATCCGGCTAAAACATCGATAAGAGGCACGTTGATTCGGACGGCTCGAATCATGTCGAGGAATTTTCCGTATTAGGTCTCCATTTTTTATTTTCTAAGGCGTTGAGGATATGTGATCTTTGGTTTGTATGGTTTTGGTAGTGACATTTCTTTGACTAGTTTCGGAGGTTGAGTTTTTGGTTGCGGTGTTGGTTCATCGTCTTTATCATCGCTATCGAAGTTGATAGGGTTTTCAGAATTGTTTTGTTGGTTATTTGGGTTATCTGGTGGATCATAAGATTTACCACTTCTTATGAATGCGGCATTCACGTGCTCATTACGAGATTGCGGTGGTTGATAAGCTTTAGAGTTGTTACCTCGTGGGTTTGGTTGAGTGTTGCTTGGAAGAGATCCAGAAGGTCGACCAAATTGCTTGTCAGCGAGTCTGTCGAACTTAGTTTCAAGGTTTTGGATTGAAGCTTGATGATTTTTGGCTACTGTTTCGAGTTGAGTTTTTAGGTCCATGAATGTTTCTTTGAAAAAAGCGTTGGTTGATTGCTGAGATTTCATGAAGTCGTTGAATTGTCTTTGAAGATCATAGGATTTATCATTGGTGTTGGATCAGTAGTTGTCTCGATTGTAATCATTCTGTTCGCTTGAACGCCAATTATCGCGATTCGAGTCTCAGTCGCGGTAATTATTGTAAAAATGAGTCTTACAAAAAGTTTGCACGAATTTAGCCTCTTCTTCATGAGACATGGGTATGTCATCATCGTCAAGATCTGGTGTTGGTTGTTTTGCACAAGATTGGAGGTCTTTGTACTGAGCATCTATTTTTATGGTCATGGCATCCATTCGGGCCATAATTTTGTCAGTGTTGGAATTATTGTTACCTTCATCAGCAAAAGAAATGATTTTTTTAAGAGATGATTTGGTTTTTTGATTTTTAGCCCAGTCAAGCTTGAGTAAGACTTTGTCTTTAAGAAGCTGATAAGCTTGATTTGATGTTTTATAGAGGAAAATACCTTCGGCTGAGGCATTTAAAATTTCTTAGGTTATCTCGTTGAGACCATGATAAAAGATTTTGATAATATTGCCTTTGGACAGATTATGACCATGGCAATTTCTGAGCATTTCCTTTATACGAAGCCAAGCATCGGTTAGAGATTCATTTTCATGTTGAGAAAAAGCACGGATTTCTCCGAGGAGTCGGTTGAAAAGACCTGGGGGGAAAGAATCGGCTAATGAAAGCGGTTCGAAGTTCAACCCATGTTTCGATAGTTCCTTCGTTGAGTTCGTTCAGCCATGTTTTTGCCTCTCCAGTGAGTGATAGAGGAAACATCATTAGGCGGACAACTTTATTCTTGATATCTCTATATTTAAACATATCGCAGATTCTAAGGAATTCATGAATGTGTTTATGAGGATCGGTTTTGGTTCTACCATCAAATTGGTTTCCTTTGACGAGAGTCGGGTGGTTACCTATAATGGCAAATTCATTTACGGTTTCAGGAATAGTGATCGCAGAACCGAGAGTCAAAGCGACAACACGGTCAGCAGCCCACATGGGTTCATCATCCATTGGATCGTAAGTTCGAAGAATATCAAGAAAGTAACGGAAGTAATTGATGTTGAGAATTAGCGGATAGACAACTCTTGGGTGTTGAAGTAGATTGTTTCTTTGATCGTATGGAACTCTTCTATTTTGTCGACGAAGTCTTTGATTCAGAGTACGTTCCGTGTAATGGTTCAACAAGTTCAGAATTGGAAGCACGTGTATGCATCCAACAGAGAAATTGTTTGGGTCAGTTTGCCAGAAAACTGTACGGTGATTTTTGAAAAAGAAGGGCAGTTAAAATAATTTTCCAGAGTTGACTATAGAACAGCTTAAAAATCCTCGGCAGCGGCGCCAAAAACATTGATGTGTTTCAAAAGCTTCAGATTTATAATGACTGAAAATACCAATTTTATTATAGGGAAACACACGGGTAAAAGTATAACCCACATATATAGTATAATCTTTTTAGGTAAGACCAGGTCGTCCACATGGATTTGAGTAGTGTTCGAATAATCAGGAAGAAAATAGACTTTAACAATTTTGAAAATAACTTTTGTTTTACCAGTAATAATAAAATGTCAAAATTCAGATAGTTGAATGATTTTTATAAGTACTCGGTAATGGTATAATACCTCAAAGATGGAATCTTTAACTTTATAAAAAGATTTTCGTCAGTAAAACCTTTTTACATAATTAACTTAATTATCTTTTGACTTACATTTTGGTGGCATAAGACCTGCATGGGTCACTCAAATGATCTAGATAACTTATTATATTAAAGCTTATTTTGTTTATTAATTTATGAAAGTGGATTTCTCGTCACAGATGATAAAGATCATAGAATAAATATATTAAAACATATTAGTTTCATAACGGGTCTTTTCGACTTACCGATATTTATTATTATAAATCTTAGTTGATAGCAAAACCGACTATGATAAGATATTATAGGGGTTGCAAATAAGCTTGAGATTAATTGAGGATAAATCATATCTACACTTATTCTTTATCATAACTCATCGAAGTAGTCATGAGCAGATTTAGCTCTCATGCGCTTTGGTGCTTCATAAGATAACTTGATTCAATAAGAAATTTCATTATTTTAATAAACTAGGATGATGTTCTTCTTCGTTCTTGGTTGTTTGATCTTGATTCTTCAAAAGGTGTGATGTTTATGCTTGGGAAATGATTGGGAAGGATTTAGGACTTCATAAGGGGAATGATTGTGAAGGATTGGATGAGATTATTATATGTATAAGTTGATATGAAATGTGTGAGAATTTGGTTCTATTTATAGGCTGATTTCAGAGTAGAAGTGCGGCGCACAAGATAAACTGTGCGGCATACTTGGTGATTAAATGCGAAGGGAATTTAATGTTTATTTAAGAAGTGTGGCGCGCAAAAGTATTTGTGCGGCGTACTTAAGGTGTTAACTCAATAGTATTTATGACTTCATTTATTCATCGTAACCAAATAGGAAGTGCGGCGCACAATCTTGTAAGTGCGGCGTACTTAGGGAGTTAATGCACTATTTTGACTTAGTCTTTACTTCTTTGACTTTGAGGAGAAGTGCGGCGCATAATTGGTAAGTGAGGCGCACAATTGCACTTTTTAGCTTGAGATTTTATCTTTTTCTTGTATCTTGGTTTTCGAAGTGTATAAGTATTCGATCTTTGTTTGATTTGAGCTCAGGATGTCTTCAAGTGAACCTGCAAGCAATTCATGCTATTAAGTATCGAAAGTTCAACAGAAATGATAAAATATGTTTAAATAATGCCGCTAAAAACATGTATAATTTAGGCGTTATCACACTCATTCCGTAAAAAATTTCTGTCAAAAATCAAGTCAAAAACCCTCTGCTGAGCGCGACCCTCATATCTATGGCGGCTCCTTGATTAAATCAGGTGGCCCCCATATCGATATGGGACCACCACCAGACGAGATCAAATGTCTGTCACCTTATTTTTTGTAAAACATAAAAACAAACACCCCCTCTAAAACCACCATTGACGAACCACAAACCAAAACCACCAAAACCTTAAAATCAACCACTAAAACACCAATTGAAGATCAAATCAACACTAATAATCAATCCTAACACTATAAAGATCATCAATTGTAAGTCATTTCATCTATTTTCTTTCTAATTTGTGTCTAGGGTTCATATTGATCAAAAACTCAAAATTGGGGATTTTCATTTTTCTTTTGTTTATATGCAATTAGGACTAGAATAACAAAATGTATAACTAATATGCTTCCCGTAGACATAGGATTTGCATGATTGAAGAGTGTTTGTCAAAAATTGTTTTTGCAACAAAACCCTAATTTTATTTCAAAATCACTCACATTAGGAACTCTATAAAAATGCTTTTATGCATTGTTAATACATTCTAAAAACGTTTTTCAATACATGCATAATGATCTCATGAACAAAATTCGAGATACATAGTTCATATGTATTTTTTGACATGTTTGTATGAGCAAAATTGAATTAAGGAGTGTTTGGGTTAACTCATAGGTTTTTATTTTTAGAGTCAAGTTAGCCGCAACTCCACATTTGTTAAATATAGGCACACACTAGTCACTAATTCATATTAACATTACAAGTTCACAATAATAAAACGTGGTATTACTTTTCTATCAAGGTGACACTGCCTTGTAAAACTGCTAAAGACCACCAAAACACAAAAAGCTACATTCCAAAAATATAACACGAATACACCTTACCTTTAAAGAGATGCTTAAGAATACTGAAAGTCGTTGCGTTCATGAGGGTCGGGTAGTTTTTCAAGATTTTGACGATTTGGTCTATGTTGAGTCCATATTTAGTTGAGTCCATATTCACTCATATTGGGTTTGATTGTCTTCTCAAAATCAATAAACCAATTTGTCTAGGTTTTATCCTCGAGTTTTATAGTCAATACCGAGTCAACTATACTTTAGAGGGTCAAATGCTAATCGAGTTTGTCATTCAAAATAAATTCTTTTATTTCATTATCAAAGAATTTGGTCAAATTCTTGGTATTCCCACAAATGGTACATGTTGGTTTACCGACAAGTGGTCTCTTGATAATTTGCAGTATAGTGTCCCTACGAGTGGTCCTTATCAAACCAATCCTTCTTATCCCGGTGAAATTAAAAATTATGTTCAAAAGGAACAGGAGGGCTCGGTCACTCGTGTTCATCATAAAAACATCATTACTGTCGAAGAAAATGAAATTTTAACTTGTGAAATTGTCACCGTAATGAAATCTTAGGTTGAAATTATTCGAGAAAATGTCTTTTGTCTTGGGGGTAACCGGGATCATGTTCTCGCGTGTCTGTGTCACATGCTCTATTGTATCGCTAGGTCCGAGCGATATAATCTCGCATATTTTATTGCTAAACGTATGGAGTTAGTCAGTAAACAACCTCAGTTGATTATGCCATACGGCATGTTATTAACTCGCTTCTTTAAACATGTCATGACCATTAGTCACGAGGTGTTTGTCACACCTCGAAAATTCTAGGTCAATATTTTAAACTTTTACGATCATTATTTTTGACTTTTATACGTTATGTTTGAATCTGGCAGTTTACCGGGAAGTTAACCCGCGTAAATCTGAAAAACGTCATCGAACGTGTTCCAACTTCGAATTTTGAGTAGTTTAGATATTATATGAGTTATTTTATCATTTATAAGTGTTTTGTAATTTACGATCACTTACGATACTTAGCGTTTTTGACCTAACGGAACCCTGGAAACCCAAAATCTTTTCGTGTAAACTTTAGTTATCGTTCATCTTGTATTCGTAAGTCAAAAATTTCATTCATATCCCCCCTTTATTAATTTGGACGCCTAAACCCAAACCAAAACAACTACAAGCTTTGAAATTAATTAAATGGCATCTTATTTTGAAAATTCCACCCATGTGTACATGTAAGATGAGAAAGTGACATATGAGCAAGTCCCCTTCATGCACAAGGAATCCCATTTGACTTATGCATGTGATACTTGATCACATGTACACCATTTGACCAAAACCATGAACTAAGACTTGTTATACTTGAACCTTGACCTTAAAATTGAACCATATGGTCCTTGTGGTGGTGTTTTCGGCCGAACAAAGCACACACACACTCTTGTGTGTGTTGGGCACTTAATACTACAAACCAAGGAACCCTAGACCACCTTTTTCCTTATAAATACCATGTAATACACATATTAGGTCATTTATCACTTCCATAGCCTCACAAAAAAAAATTCATTTCTCTTTCTCCTCTCACTAGCTCATGATAACAAACACCCCTATTAGGGTTTCTATATCTTTGATTTCTAGCAAGATACAAGTGTACCAAGTTCATTTCTAAGGTTACCTATGGTGGTTTCAAGTATTAGTTGCTTGATCTTCAAGGGTTTTTCTCAAGATCTAAAAGTTAGGGTTTCTAATTTTATTAGTGGGTTTTCAAGATCTATTGATTTTGGGTATAGATCTTGTGTTATTGCTTCTTGTTCTTCATTCTTGTAAGCATTTCTTGATCTTTCTTTTGATACTTTCCTTTCATTCTTATGAATCTTGTTCATACTTAAGAATCTATGTGTTTGTCGCACTTTTATAAAAATAAATGAAATAATATCTTGTCAATCTTTTATAAAAATAGAAGTAATATGTTTATGACTTTGCAATCTTGGTGAGGTGAGTTAAAAAGTGAGTTGCAATAATAAAAATGAAGGGATTAGGTTAGTTTTAGGTGTGGTTTTGTTGTGGATTAGTTGTAAATGGAGATTAGGCTAGACTAGGCACTATTATGAAGTTTGGTGTGATTTTTGAATGCGTTTGTGAAATGCATAGTTGCTGATCCGAAATTGTTTTGAGGTTTTGGGCGACTTAGGAATGTTTTCATTAGGCGTAAAGATTGTTTTTGAAGAGCTCGTTTTGAATAGATAGTTTTTCATATATTGTACACTAAAATCAGACTTAAAACGGCCAAGTTATAGCCAAATGAGACTTGAAACATTTTTCGACAAAACCCTTTTGATGTAGTGCTGTTTGGAAAATAAAATGAGGTTTTCGAACATTTTTGGACATTTTTGGACTTTCTAAACGTTGGTGAAACATATAAAAGCATTAGGTTATTGATTAGAAACATTTGAAATGTCAAAAAAATATGTAAACGATGCCGGGATTGATAAATGAGGTAGGATTCCAAAAATAGTAACTTATATTATGCTCTAGCGAAACGGACATAGAAGTTAAGCGATTAAGACTAGTTAGTGCGTTTTGAAAAATATGGAAACTTAACAAATATAGGGGATGATATTAAGGTCTTGAAACTAAAATCTTTCCTAAAAAGGAAACTTTCTATAAATAGTAACTTTTGGGAAAAAGGTCAGGATTTAACGAAGAACGTTATAATTTCACTAAGTCGTTTTTGATAAATAAAACCAAAACACAAACATACATGGATGTCTTCCTATATTAAGTATTTCGTGCAATATTAAGTATACTTTTCATTTTCCTAAGACGCGTTATTTATCTAGGTCACGGCTAGATTTCTATATCATCTATCATTTACGTGAATTACCGTTCGCTCATCTTGATAAGGTGAGTTTATAGCCCCACGTTTTTACTACTTGCTTTACTATTTGGGGTAAGAAACATTGCTTGCTTTTAAACATTGGACACAAATGCATTACATTTTTCCCAATCTTGTTTACGTGTTGCCTAAGTAAATGTGAAACTTGTATGCCCGAGTTATCTTGAACCGTTAGTTACTTATGATCAGTTGGATTTGTAAGTGAGTGCGAGTGTTGTAAATAGATCTATTGGGACTAATCATCCCCGTCCATGTAAGTAGCTCTTACATGATCAACGGACGTATACCATGTCGAGTGATACGGTGAAGCGCCATGTTGGCACCCATCAAGGCAAGTTTATTTAGCATTTTGCATGCTCCCATTACATTTAGCCTCGGTATCATAAGCTTGGCGCAACGTAGATGCCTTTTATGTGATATTGTATCTGTTATAATAGTCATATGCATTTTGTAAAAATTGTGGTCTACTCTTATATCAAATTCAAACTTATGAATTCACCAATTTTATGTTGACGTTTTAGCATGTTTTTCTCAGGATGTCTTTGCTTGCTTTACGGTATTGCCTTTCTTTGGACCGATTTTTAAGAATTATTATTATCTATGTTAACATCGTTGTGAAACTTTAAAACCTTTTATTAGCTTCCGTATATTATCTAAGAACCTATGTAAAACTTTAACTATTTTATTTAATGCAATGATGTTGGATTTCTAAACGTACCCTTAGAGGTCGTTCTTTGTATCTTGTGTGATGTATATTATGACGTCACGCCCCCGGACACATGTCTCCGTCCAGGCCCTGTTTGGGGGTGTGACAGATTGGTATCCAAAGCCAAGGTTATAGATAACCAGGTAGATTATTCGGTTTGGTCTATAACCACTATGTGATCCTACGTGTTTCTACTTGCTTACGTATATAATTACTATCGATAAGTACACGGATATTAATTATAATACACTTCCATAATTATATTACGTATAATTTTGCCATGACCATACTTTACATCTATATTTTTCATGCATTGCACGCATTGGCATGGGTTCATATAAAGGGGATTTATATATACTTTTGCTTGTGCAGGTTATGGCAGCTCCGGTTATTTCTATTTCTTTGGATGTATCAGTCGAGAGTGTGGGCTCCTCTTTTCCGTGAGTTATCCTTATCGGTTCTATTTCTGTTGAGGTCCCGGTTGCACTAGAGGTGGGGGTGGATGTAGTTGCCTCACATGCTGGGGCGCTTGAGCTTGATACTTACTCATCATCAGAGGCTGATCCATCAAAGAGTTCACTACCTCCTGTATCTGTAGCACCTATGGTTTCACCTTTTCTATGTTCAGACGATTCATAGTTAGATACTAAGATGCCCGAGAGGCATGTATCACCTACACCTCATGATGCGATGCTTACTAGGTGGAGGAGCAGAGTTACATCACGATCATCATCACCTACTACTTCTACTCTAGAGATCCCTACTGCTCCCATTCTACCCGCACCATCTGCTATTGTGGCACCATCTACTGATATCATCTCACCAGTTGATGCATCACCCGGGATTCATTGACGATGAGCTATTCTTATCTGACCCGGGGAGGACATTCCCATCGATTGACTTTACCGTACTCATCTTGATGGGCTATGTAGGGCATTGACCATGAGGAAGTTGGTTAGACCTTTATCTTCTCATCACTTAGCATTGAGGTACACATCACATCACTCGGATCATTTTACTTTTGGATCATCATCAGGTCATTCGTCTTCAGATCATTCATCATCTGGGCATTCTATTTTGGGTCATTCCTTATCTGGACATACACCACCAAACACCACCATTGTTGATTCATCTACACCACCAAGATTTGGTTATCCACCACTTGCTAGGACTCTACAGTGTAGCGAGGCCTATCACCGTTGGAGGTCTGCCCCATTATCTACCATGTATCCACCAACGACATCCGAGTCATCAGCTAGGGATTCTTCTTCCGAGTCATCTGTTGGACTATCTCGTAAGAGATGTAGGTCCCCTGCTGCTACCATGACTTCATTTATCTATGTTGCGAGAGATTTAGTTCCTTCTCGTGCTAATCTCCTCCTACCTCGCAAGAGGTTTAGGGATTCTATTTCACCAGAGGATAGTGTTGAGGAGGACATTGATTTCAATGAGTTAGCGGATATTGAGGCTGATGCTACGGCTGTTGAGGTTGCAATAGATAGGGATGCCAAGGCTGGGGTTGATGCATGTATTGGTATGGAGGTCGATGTTGGGGTTAATGTAAAGTACAAGGTTAAGGACGAGGTCGAGTCCAGTGATAGAGGTACTATAGAGGTTGGAGTAGATGTGGTTGCCAGGATTGATATCCCTGATGGTATGCTTATGCCCGATTTTGTGGAGCATTTGGAGTAGGTTGAGGAGGGTGTGCAGGATATTTATGAGCATGTTATGGAGATACCTCTTCAGAGGATAGAGGACATTGAGATGGGACAAAGAGAGTTAGAGGCGAGGAGTTTAATTGCTGGTGGAGAGAGATCTAGTTTAATTGAGCAGGTTGTGTCCTTGAAGAGGAGCAATGCGAGACTTTGAGGCATCGTGATGATGGAGAGTTCGAGAGCCGAAAGGTTTCGGCAATGCATGAGCTTTATAGAGAGTGAGCTTAGGCAGATCCGCAGGTTACGCTACTATGACAGGATGTGATTTAAGAGATTAGAGACATTCGCTGCGAGGCGTTTAAGTTTTCATCCATGATGTTGTGTATGAACTTTAGGCTTATAGTAGAGCCAGTTGATAATATTAGTATTAGCGTAAATCAAGTTCCCCAGTATGGGATGATTGTAACCGAACGACGCTTTTATATATGATATGAAAAGCTTGTTTTGAATCTCTCGCGTGTTCATCTTTATTGCTATTTACTTGTTCTGGCAAAACATGTTCTATTGTATTTTCCTTTATAAACCTTAATTACCATTTATAAGTGGCTATATCTCGTATCGAATCTTACCGCGTGTTATGTCTTGTGATGTAGAACATGACTATCACTCGTTCTGGTATGACCCCGAAGGCAATCGAAGAACTCGTTAACCGACAAGTGGAAGAAGCGTTGGCTGCTTATGAGGCAACCCGTGCTGCCAATGCTCTTGAGACTGAAAGTCAAAGCCAAAACGGTAGTGACGACGATAATGGAAATGGTAGAAATAGAAATGATGGAAATGGAAATGGTAGAAAAGGGAATGGTGAAAATGGAAATGGTGGAAATGGAAATCCAAATGAGAATGATAGGGGTGCTAGGTCTGTTGCTCGAGAGTGTACATACAAAGACTTCATGAAGTATCAACCACTCAACATTAAGGGAACAAAAGGAGTTGTGAGGTTGATAAAGTGGTTTGAGAAGATGGAAACAATGTTCCATATCAGCAATTGTCCAGAGAAATATCAAGTTAAGTATGCTACTTGGACCTTGTTGAATAGTGCTCTAACTTGGTGGAACTTACATAAGAGGACCGTTGGAATTGAGGCTGCATTTTCCATGTCATGGAGAGAGCTCATGAAGTTAATGGCTGAAGTTTATTGCCCAAGAAATGAAATTAAAAAGATAGAGTCTGAGCTGTTGAATTTAACCGTGAAGAACAATGATTTGGCTGCTTATACTCAGAGATTTCAAGAGTTGACTATGATGTGCACCAAGATGGTCCTCGAGGAGGAGGATCGGGTTGAGAAATTCATTGGAGGTCTCCCCGATAACATTCAAGGTAATGTAATTGCTGTTGAGCCTACAAGACTCCAAGATGCTATTTGTATTGCCAACAATTTAATGGATCAAAAGTTGAAGGGTTGATGTACGGTCGTCGTATGACTTCTACACAAGAAGTTTTACAACTCCATAGGCAGTGCACCTAATCGTTGTAGTGTAGTATAGGCAAGACTCGGGGTTGTTTATTGTTTACTCGAGGAATAGGTTGGGAAGGCTTGATCATGGTCTAATAGAATTCTAAGGGTTGAGGGAAGATTCTTTTTGTATTTTATGGAAAGCAAGTAAATCATAAGATTAAGGGAGATCCTCAATAGTGATGACCCTTTCACTCTTCCACGGACTGATACATGTACCGAATACGCCTCAAGACGGGAAAGTTTGACCTCCCTGGGGTCCTGGAACCTATGAAGTGCACCAAGATGGTCCCGAGGAGGAGATACGGGTTGAGAAATTCTTAGAGATCTTCCAATATCATTCAAGGAATGTAAATGCTGCTTGAGCCTACAAGACTCCAAGATGCTGTTTTATTGCAAACATTTACTGATCAAAAGTTGAAAGGTTGATGTGCGGTCCGTTGTAATGACTTCTACACGAAATTTTACAACTCCTTAGGCTTGCAACCTAATCGTTGTAGTGTAATATGGGCAAGACTCGGGTTGTATAACATTCGTATCACAAGATCGGAAATAGCTAGTAAGTCTTGATCATGGTCTAAACAAGAAGTTCTAGAGGTTGAGGAAGATTCCTATATTATTTTTTTTTTATTTTATTGAAATGCAAGTAAATCATATTTTTTAAAGATTTGTTGGTTTTAGCTAATAAACTAAATATAATTAACAGAAACGCTAATGGTAAGAACAATACAGATAAAAGATTGTGTCCTAATAATCATCGTATTACTCCCTAAGTTGCTTCTCCTGTGGTTTGTCCCTGTCACACCTTATGATGATCTGTGTAACTAGTTCCTAAAGCTTGAACGAATAACACTAACTGTATATCCCGAAAGCCTTGATCGAACACTCTTCACTTGTAAAGAAGTACGTTACCATTGATAAATCCAAAATAACAATATTATAGAGCTTTTGTGTATATAAAGTGTATCCGAATCTGACACCGTTAATACTCTAGAAGTGTAAATATCAATGAACATTAGTATGAATAATGAACACAAATGTAAACAAAACGCTACACAAAAGCTAAGTAAAAGAGTATAAATACGAGTCTCTATCTAAGAAAAGGTTTACACCCTGAAGACGTACAAAATTCTTAATCTCGGATCTTGTATATAACTTCTAAAGATTGTAATGTGTATGATGATAAGATGAAAAACTGAGATCTTAAACTAGATGCCCACGATCTCCTTTATACACCAAGGAGTCAAATGGGCTTACAATACTTTCCTAAGTATTTAGTTACAAATGTATAAATACAATTACTAAAAGTATTTAATATTTTCCCTAAGCTGTGTCAAATGTATTAATACAATGACTAATGTATTTAATACTTTCCATAGCCATGTAGTCAAAGTGTTTAAATACTTTCTCATCATGTCGTCTCAATCACATATAATCTTCTCAATCAGCAATAACTTTCACGTCTTTCAAGATCAGTATAAGTTAAGTACTAATCTGATGTGCAGTATAACTTTGCTTTCAATAGGCAGTACTACAAAGTTTACACTATCATACTAACTGATTTCACTAACTGACACATATTAACTCTTTCATACTGTAAGTTAAAACTGAATACAAATCATGCACTGCAGTACAATCACTCTGTCTTGGCAGTATACAAGTATAGAAGACTTTCTTCCTAACAAGCCCTCCTAGAACTTTATATTCATCTTGTTAATAATCAAGTTTCTTCGTAATAGGCTTCCTTGATCCAACATCCTCCCTTAAACTTGATGTTCATCTCTAAATCTTCATGTTTCCTGATAAAAGGCTTTATCTAGACTTGCGAAAGGAAGTGAATCAAACACTTCTTTACTTCTTGTACTGTGACTTGTCATTTTGTTGAGTCAACTCTGCTCCTGCTCTCTTTTCATCATCAAATTGATCATGCAATTTCACAGCTGCTTTATAACCAAGTCTTTCTTGCTCTTGTTACCTTTTTTATCTTCAAGGAGCGGTTTAACCTCACTACAAATCTTGCCAATTCTATCTCTGCGGCGTTCCCCTGCACACACAAGAAACATCAGGACATTCTGGACCCAACCATTACACGACATGGATCCTTCAATTCCTCTTCTTCAAACCATAATCATATCTCTTCAAAGTGATTGATGCACTATTAGGTTTGACAGGTCTCTAAACCCAACATGCTGATGCTTATAAACAGCATTAACCCAAATCGCCCTAATCAATCATTAACCACTGCATGGTAAGCAATATTACTTGTCCTTGAGCAACACAACTAACACATTAAGATAACTCTGGCTGCAATATTAAGTAAGATTGGTCAACCTAGTTAAGAAGATTTTTCTGGAACCATGTGTCTTTGTTGGATGGGTTAAGTAATTCTTGAGAATATTTAATGATCACGCTTCTGCATTGTTCCAACACTGGTTTTTTATTAATCCTCCCTTTTGACCTATTAGTTGCGCGTCTCGTTTGTTACTATGTAAACTGGAGGTGATCAAAACTCTCCACATACACTAGCATACTTCAGTTTTACATTACAAAGTTACTTCTAAGTCTTAGATTCGGACTATCAGATTATTCTAATTTCTTTGGTTTCCCCTAGGAACTTTTGATCTTAAATCTCAGCTATAACCTAACTATTTTCCTAACTGTTTTTCTTGTTGTGTTTGGTCTAAACACGCTCAACCTTTTAGGAATAGTAGGGACAACATTTTTCTTTCTACCACAAGCAGGAGACTTCAACATCCATCCTCATTATCAGAAACCTATTCTTTAATGAAATACATCAGAATTTTACTTAGTTTCATTGAAGAATTTTTCCAAACACTTTTATTGGCCTTTAAATCCATAGGCCTTCAATACACAGGTTGTTGAAACTCCTCAAGACCATAATAAGACAAATCAAGTTTTGTAGGAGCATTATAGATTAAAGGATGGGGTGGTGGAACTGCATGATATCCCAAACCCTTTTTACATTTGTTAGTTATCTGACTTCCTAACAACTGATCTAAATCTTTTGAGGCCTTTTCAAATTTCTCAATTTTAAAATCAATGCCATCTTTTTCTTGCTTAACTTTTTCAAATTCTGTTTTAAGCATATTAAATTCATATTGTTTCATCCTACTTCTCTGATTAAGACAACACTTCTTCACCAACAAGAACCTCATTCTCCTAGATTGTGATAAGTTTGTGCCTCAACAGTAGTCGAGTCTCTTTTAAGTTATATTGCCTTAAAAATCAGTTTAACTTAGTTTAGCAGAGCAAATCGCATTGCATACTATTTCTTAACGTGTTTTGTCATAGTTTTCAGACAATTTTTAGAGCAAGTTTATCATGTCTTACCTCTGATTCCTAAAAAATGCATTAGAGCCATTTTTCCTGAACTTGTTCTCTGCCATATGTCCACTCAATCAAAAACTACCACCATCAATAGGCACAACATTGCCTTTGAAGTTGTCTTCTATTAATTACCTTGCTTCCTGGTGTTGTCTGATTTTTGACAACTGACCTATCCCTTACTTCTTGGCCTAACCTGCCACTCCTGGCAAAGTGTCCAACTATGCACAGTTGGTAAAACTCTTAATAAGATAAATATCTCCACACGTAGATTTATCATATCTCTAGCAATATCTCGTTAACAATTAATGAAAATCTTCTGCCTTCATCTATAGTACTATCTTTGCCCTCACATTAGCAAAAAAAGCTTGCCACTCTCAGAGATCATTGCTTTCCAAATCAACTTCATAATGTTCTCTAAAGTCCTGATGTAAGGACATTAGACACCATTTGATATTTCAACCATGAAAGCCTGACACGTATAATCACTGACACTTGGCAGTGCCAACTCTGCTGGACTGCAGAATTGAACACTAGCTACACACAAACGTAATGACAAGCATTGTTAGCATCATTGTACTGCAGATGCTTGGTGCAGATCATGAAAGTGCCAGTTTTAGACACCACCACTAGATGTATCCACTATCTTCGTTACTTTTGTTCAACAATTATGAATTGTTGTACAAATCATCTGATACCAAAAGTCTCAACCCTCAAGCTTATTCAACAAACAAATACATGAGTGTTCCACTCAGGTGGTAAGCTGTTTAATAATTTTTAATTTAAAACTTCTTGAGCAATGATCCCACCCCAAGATTGCAAGCTACTGACTATCATCTTCAGCCTATTGAAAATAGAGTTCGAAGAACAAATCATTGAGATGCACTGCAATAATCTCATACTGTACGCTTCAAATAAAGTATTTTACTGAGTTTTTATACCCCCCCTTTTGGTACAGCATAACCTTCCAAAATCTTTTTCAATGGCACAAACATAGTATTTAGCTTCTGGATACTGACTGAAAATGTGACTGATGTTCATTTTTTAGAAGTCCATGAGTAACAAACCCCTAGCTTTAACATCATTTCTTTTTATTTGTCTTTCTTCTGCATTTGCAGGTGTAGTGGACATCTTTGTAACTGTAAAGCTCATTCTCCTGAGAGTTTGAGATACTGAGACCCCATGAATACCATTTTCTATCACTTTTCAAAGCCCATAGATCGCATAGATGATCTGAAGAAGTACTCAACTGGCTTATCATCCTAATAGCCCATATCTCATACTCCCCCAATTTGGTATGGCGAAAGCCTTGCGCTAGTACGGACCACTATTTCTAGAATTCAAGCTCCATGCTTCTAGATCAAGGTTCTCAAAGCCAAGCCACTCGAATATCACTTGATAGATCCCAAACTTGATCGATTCTTTTATCTTGGCAAAGAGTATGTTTACCTATTGGATAAATCCAAATAATAATAGTATATATTTTGTGTGTCATATTAAAGTGGATGTGGAACTCTACGACCTTAATACGCTATAAGTAAGTATCAATGGAACTGTCAGTATGAATAATGAACACAAGATAGTAACAAAATCTTCAATATTATAATTAAAGATAATAATTCGAGCACAATCGATCGTTAGTGCTAGTTTTTACACCCTTGACAAGCCTAACAAAACTCATAAATATCTGGAACTGTGATAGAATCATCACAAAGAGATTGCTATGTGTATGATATTGCTCAAGAATGAAAATGATATCCAAAACAGATGCCCCTAAGGATCATCCTTTTATACAGCAAGCAGTCTTAATTAGGGCTTATACAATACTTTCCTAAGTATATAGTCAAATTATTAAATACAATATACTAAGTATTTAATACAATACTTCCTACATCATGTAGTCAAATGTATTACAATACAATACTAAGTATTTGAACTAATAATACTTACCCAAAGCATGTAGTACAAATGTATAAATACCGATCATGGTCTAATAGAATTCTAAGGGTTGAGGGAAGATTCTTTTTGTATTTTATGGAAAGCAAGTAAATCATATGTTTGAAAGATTGGTTGGTTTTAGCTAATAAACTAAATATAATTCTACGCTAATGGTAATAACAATAAGATAAAAGATTGTGTCTATTTAATTATGTATTACTCCCTAGATTGCTTCTCCTAGTGTTGTTGCCTTATCACCCTTGTGATGATTTGTGTAACTATTTCCTAAAGCATGAACGAATTACACGAACCCACCGTCTACTTAGTATGCCGCTAGAGCAACGCACATGCAAGGTAGTATGAAGACTATTACACGGCCCCAACGAGTTTACTAAGAGCATGTAAAATACATTAAAATTAGATCAACCATATTAAGGGGAAAGGTAGTATGAAGACTATTACCCGATGGTATCCTTTCTACACAATCACGTTTCCCTAGACATATCAATAGCGATTATAGACAGAAAGTTAGTTTTCTAAGACCTAAAGTGCACATCCATCACATGAAGCAACATCACTAAGATCTACATTCTAGGTTTCATACAATCATAAATAAACACAATAATAAGTTTAGCCAAGCATGTTAAAGATAAAGCAAGAACAATAGATCAAACAACACATAGACATATTGAATGATTAAGTAAACCTTACTTGATTAAAACATGAATTTGAAGAAGTACAATAGGGTTTTTAGGCCTTAAAATTGTCTCCTAAAGCTGCTAAATGAACTAGGGTTCGTACTCTCTTTTTTTTCTAAAGTTACACACTCAAAACCCTAAATTTGGGTTTGTATATATAGGAAAACCGACACGACGGCATCGCGTTTTAATCATGACGCCATCGTAAGATGAATCTTCTAGATATGCGTTTGAGTCGGTGCGGGCTGACGTCGTCATGAAAGATGTGACTTCATTACTTGATGAGTTGTGACGGCGTCGTGTATAGCTGGTGACGTCATCTCTAGGATCTGTGAGCACAAATCTTCAAGAGTCTTGTTGTTGGTTCGTAATCTCGTCTGTTTCTTCTCCAAATGAGCCCAAGTCACGTGTAATTCATCTAAATGTCTTCCAAATGAGAAATACCTGAAAAGGAACGATTAAGTACCTATTTTGGGCATAAACATACAATTTTATGGGTTAAATGACCCCAAAAAAGTGTATAAAATGGCACCTTATCAAATACCTCTACACTTGGGATTTGCTTGTCCTCAAGTAAATGGGCTTTTCTACCAGGACAATAACAATATGATGGGTCATTTTACCTACTTTTTAAAAATATTCCACAACACAACCTTCTGGACCTCGTAATTAAAAGCACGGAAAGTATATACTAGCACCTCACACAAGTGTTTGGGATTCTCTCTTTCACTCGGGTGTATAATGAATTATAACATATGGGGGAAACAGAAAATCACACTCATTACTTTTCATAGCATATAAATTACCATAGGCTTGGTAAAGGATCAAACCTCCACCGCTAGGCGCAACTATTAATCATTACTATCTAAGAGGTCTTTTAAAGGGTTGTGGGGTGTAAGTGTAAGATAACATATAATGGAAACGGAAACGGATGGGATACATTTAGGTGGTGACTTTGGGTGAATTTGGAGTGGAAAGGTTAGCTAATTATTTAGACGAATGCACTTTGGTTTGGTTGCTAAGCCAAGACTCGGACGAAGATATACAAACTCTACACAACTCTACATCAATCTTTTTTTTCTTTTCTCATTTTTTTACTTGTATAACATAATACAACATGTGGTTTAATACACGTACCCCTACACTTTGATATTTATAATTTAACTAATGACCGGATTTAAGGTGGATCAAAATAACATGGAGATCATCTAACAAATATATGGGGGTATTGACTTAACTTTTCTTCCCCATTCTTCCATGAAATAAATAATACCATGAATCCTAATCGTCCCAAAATTGTATTTACAAGGATAAGGACTTAGCAACTGTGTACTCAATAATTAACTTGGGTTAAACACAATAATGTACTAAAGGCGAGTACATAAAAGGTAGGCTAAGGCTTTTTGGGTGTAAAGATTGGTTTAAGGGTGACAATGCTCTTCATTAATAATCTAGAATCCACCAGAAAATTACGAGAACCGTGAAAAAGGATAGGCTCGGAGGGTTGTACTAGGGGTATCCTGTACTAAAGGTGAGTGCATGGCAAGGGTATGGGATAGTTATTTGATCGGTGTGACCATCATAACAATTACAGGTTTAAAACATGGGTTAATGTTAATGCCTCTTATCAAGCAAATCCTAATACTTACTATGCGGTCTCGGGATGCATCACTAAAACAAGTTCTAGAATTTAATATACTACCGGTACATTCTCATAATCCTAAAATAACCGATACCATTGTTCCAGAAAAGGCAACAAAACCACGCATACACATCCGTAACGACGAAATAGACACACATGATTGCTCACTCCTTAACTCGAACAAGCTAAAGGTATTATATCTAAGGGCGAACTCACATTGTGGGGGTGGAATTTTGAGGGTCTTTTTGTGCTAGTTATATAAATTCCTATCTATGGGACGCTAATAATACTCGGTTTTCGTTGGCATGTGTCGTAAAAAAAAATTGGTAAAAATTACCCTTTTTATGCTATGTTTCGATATATTACCTATCTTTTTAAGGATAAAGCAAATGAAAAATGAAAGAATAGTTTCTAAGGCTTATTTTCCCCCTACACTTAAGTTAAACATTGTCCCCAATGTTCTCTAGAAGTACCCGTTAAAACAAATAAAGGGAAAAGAAAACAAGGAAAAGAAACTAGTACTCCCCTGGTTTACTCAATAATGGAGAAGAAACATGTGATAACTGGTTAAATCGTCCTTCAAGAATCATCCAATGAAACTTCCTAAGAATTTCCATGCTTCTCCTTATCAAATATAACCTGTAATCAAAGACAAGACAACTATACCAAGCATAAAACATGCGTTTTACCAAATATACAATATGAATTTAGGGTTCGACTCGATAGATAGGATGAAAGAATTGTTAAACTCATTAGGTTTTGTAGGTTAACAATAGAATAATACATATTTAAGTGTCGTGCAAGTTTTATTTTCAAAAATAATTAAAAAACTTTTAAGTTTTCTAAACCTGGGCGTTTGACGCCGTCTGGGTTGTGGTGACCCCGTCACAGGTTTCATGGTGACGGCGTCGCGTGTTAATCGTGACGCCGTCTCCATAGTCTGTGAAAATGAAATTTTGTTTTTGATGAAAAATTTCCTTCACTTGATTCCATAACTTAATTCTTGTATAAATAGTTGTACAAAACCTAAGATTTAACAATTCAATCATATGACTCGAAACTGACGTGAATTAATCTAAACAATTTATTTAACATGTTTGAATTTGGCTTAAAAGCCAGATAAATTCCCCTACACTTATTGTTTGCAAAATACCTTTGATTGAAATTAAGACAAAGTTAAAGACAAACAAAGCATGAATACAAGATAATTCAAACATAATAAAACAAACTATGGAGAATAAAACACACATGACACTCCTAATATACGGAAAAGTAAATTGGGTTACCTCCCAAGAAGCGCTTGTTTTTGTTCGAGTTACGAGCCTGACTTTACCTCTATTTAACAGATAAAGGGGAGGGTTCCCCTACACTTGAGTTCAAATGCGGGTGATAGTAACGGTATATACCATCGTGATGAGAAGGAGCTATACATTGAGAAATTTGTTGTTGAAGAATAGGCTCTAAACGGTGTGCTTCTAGAGTTCTACCTCTCTCTACTTTATTTGGCCTATCGAATAAACTAAGTCCTTTTCCTAGAGGATAAACTTCCTTAGATTCTAATCCCCAATCATCATCAAACATCTCCTAATTGGAAATATCAACACCTAGGATGCACTTTTTCCTAATAAACCTAGTTTAAATCCATAATGTTTCTTAGGATCATCGATGCATGGGCGATAATAGCAATACGTATCCTTAAGGGGGAAAGATGCCACGTGAGGTGAAGGTGTTGTATTAATGGTTAAGCTATCTACTTCCTTCATCCTAAAACTATCTGAACTATGTGGTTTGATGGGTGGTTCAAGGCCTCTTTCTCCTCCTAGACTTACATCTAAGGATAAACAATTTGGTAAGGGATTTGGTTGAGGCTCCTACTCATCAAAACTAGGAAGTTCCCTATTACTAAGAGGAATATCATGATTATAAGTATTCAAGCCTAAATCCTCTAGTTGTATTTCGTCCAAAGGCTCTACCTCCACTGAGGTTCCTAAAGTCTCTTCTACTTGTTCTGGGCAAGTCACAGGCGGTGTGTATTCCTCAAATGATGGGAGGACTTGTGGGGTACTTTGTAGATCCGAATTTTCTACTTTATCCCATGATATACCTCTATGCATCTCAACCCAAACATTCTCATTTCTAAATAATCTTTTTGCTTGAGCCTTCAAATTTGCTACTTCTTGTTCAGAAATAATGTTTGGTGGGTTGTCCCATTCTTTTTGGCCTTGGGCGAAATTTTCTATGGCTTCTCATGCTTCTTCATCACTTAATTCCCTAAGGTTCCCGTCTGCTACAAAGTGAAGGTTCATTCGGGTATAGTCGTCGACATGATCATAAAAGAATTGAGTAAGGGACCATAATCAAGGCCATGATGAGGGAATCTTTTGATTAAGTTTTTGAAACGAGTCCACGCATCATAGTTAGGTTCATCTTGATGTTGTTGGAACACCAAGGTATATCTTTGGAATGGGAAGGTTATGTTTCGTAGGAGGTTTTGAAAGGGTGTGGTTAGTGGTCTTTCATACATCATGATGGTGAACGAAAGAGTGATTTACAAAACAAAGGGCACAAAGAAAAGATAGACTACAAGAAAGCTAATATGCGGAATTAAAATCTCACTTGAAAGGATTCCAGCGAGTAGAACTAAGCTAAACTATGATCAAAACCTAACTATTCCCCTAGCGGCGACGCCAAAAACTTGATGTGCGGTCGTCATAGGACTTCTACACGAGAAGTTTTACAACTCCCTAGGCAGTGCACCTAATCGTTGTAGTGTAGTATGGGCAAGACTCGGGGTTTTTTATCGTTCACTCGAGGAATAGGTTGGGAAGGCTTGATCACGGTCTAACAGAATTCTAAGGGTTGAGGGAAGATTCTTTTTGTATTTTTGTATTTTATGAAAGCAGGTAAAATCATATATTTGAGAGAGAGTGGTTTGGTTTTAGCTATTAAACTAAATAATAATCTAAACTAATGGTGATAACAATAAGATAAAAGATTATGTTTATTTAATCATGTATTACTCCCTAGATTGCTTCTCCTAGTGTTGTTGCCTTGTCACCCTTGTGATGATCTGTGTAACTATTTCCTAAAGCATGAACGAATTACACGAACCCGCCGTCTACTTAGTATGCCGCTAGAGCAACACACATGCAAGGTAGTATGAAGACTATTACATGGCCCCTAGGAGTTTACTAAGTGCATGTAAAATACATTAAAAGTGGATCAACCATATTAGGGGGAAAGAATAGTATGAGACATTACCCATGGAATCCCTTCTACACAATCACGTTCCCAGACATGATCACAAGATTATAACAGAAAGCTGGTTTCAAACCTAACTGTGCACATCCCTACACAGAATCAACATCACTAAGAACTACATTCTAGGTTTCATACAATCATAAATAAACACAATAATAAGTTTAGCCAAGCATGTTAAAGATAAAGCAAGAACAATAGATCAAACAATACATAGAGATATTGAATGATTAAGTAAATCTTACTTGATTAAAACATGAATTGGAAGAAGTACAATAGGGTTTTTAGGCCCTAAAATCGTCTCTTAAAGCTGCTAAATGAACTAGGGTTTGTACCCTCTTTTTATTCTAAAATTATACACTCAAAACCTTAAATTCGGGTTTGTATATATAGGAAAATTGACGCAACGGTATCGCGTTTTAATCATGACGCCGTCATAAGATGAATCTTCTAGATCTAAGTTTGAGTCAGTGCGGGCTGACGCCATCATGAAAGATGTGACGCCGTCACTTGATGAGTTGTAACGGCGTCATGTATAGATGGTGACCCCGTCTCCAGGCTCTGTGAGCACAAATCTTCAAGAGTCTTGGTGTTGGTTTGTAATCTCGTCTGTTTCTTCTCCAAATGAGCCTAAGTCACGTGTAATTCATCCAAATGTCTTCCAAATGAGAAATACCTAAAAAGGAACGATTAAGTACCTATTTTGGGCATAAACACGCAATTTTGGGGGTTAAACGACCCCAAAAAGTGTATAAAATGACACCTCATCAAGGGTTATGCTATGAAAAATGCTAAAAACAAGAGAAGGTTAGAGGTCAACCAGAGAGACAACCATGGGAAGCAACCACCATTCAAAAGACAGAATGTGGTGAGAGCCTATACGGCTAGTAACAATGAGAAAAGGGGATATGGTGAACCTTTGCCTTACTGCAGAAAGTGCAACAAGGTCGGGCATATGGCCAGGGATTATGAGAATGCAGTTGCTGTCCCAACTACTCAGAGAGCTCCAGTTGTGAATCAAAGGGTTCCTACTTGTTTTGAGTGTGGGAGGCAGGGACACTATAGGAATGAGTGTCCCAAGTTGAAAAATTAGAACCGTGGAAACAAAGCTGGGAAAAAGACCGAGGAAGCTAGAGGGAAGGCATATATGCTGGGTAGAGGAGACGTTAACCCTGATTCAAACATTGTCACGGGTACGTTTCTTCTCAACAATCACTATGCTTCTATGTTATTTGATTCAGGTGCCGACCGAAGTTTCATGTCGACTACTTTTAGTACCTTTCTTGATATAACCCCCGATACCTTAGACGTTAGCTATGCTGTCGAATTGGCCAATGGAAGAATCTCTTAAACTAATACCGTACTTATAGGCTGTATGTTAGGATTGCTAGGTCACTCATTCAATATTGACCTAATGCTAGTAGAACTTGATAGTTTTGACGTCATCATCGGCATGGATTGGTTAGCGAACCATCATGTGGTGATCGTGTGTGATGAAAAGATTGTGCGGATTCCCTGTAGAGATGAATTTTTGATAGTCTAAGGTGATAGTAGTGACAAAAGAAAGAAGTCAAAGTTGAGCATTATATCGTGCACTAAAACTCAAAAATATATCAAGAGAGGTTGCCCAATTTTCTGGCACAAATTACGAAGAAGGAAACCAAAGACAAGTCAGAAGAGAAGCGACTTGAGGACATGCCTATCTTACGGGACTTTTTGGAGGTCTTTCCAGAAGACTTTCCTGGATTGCCGCAAATGCGACAAGTCAAATTCAAAATTGACTTGGTCCCAGGTGCTGCTCTTGTGGCACAAGCCCCATATAGATTAGCACCGTCGGAACTGCAAGAATTGTCCACTCAACTACAAGAGCTTTCTGACAAAGGGTTTATAAGACCAAGTTCCTCACCCTGAGGAGCCTCGGTCTTGTTTGTCAAAAAGAAATATGGATCTTTTTGGATGTGTATCGATTATCGTGAACTGAACAAGCTTACTATGAAGAACCGATACCTACTTTCGAGAATCGATGACTTGTTTGATCAGTTGCAAGGGTCAAGAGTCTACTCTAAGATCGATGAGATCTGGTTATCACCAACTCAGAGTTCGAGAGGAAGACATTCCAAAGACAGCATTTAGGAGACGCTACAGTCACTACGAGTTTCAAGTGATGCTGTTTGGACTGACCAACGCACCGACGATATTCATAGATTTGATGAATCGGGTGTGCAAGCCATATCTAGATAAAATTGTGATTATTTTTAATGATGACATCTTGATGTACTCCAAGAGCGAGGAAGAGCACACAGAACATCTTAAGTTAACTTTGGAGTTGCTTAAGAAGGAAGAATTGTACGCCAAGTTTTCAAAGTGTGAATTTTGGTTGTCGAAGGTATAATTTCTTAGTCACGTGATTGATAGTGAAGGAATTCACGTAGACCCAGCTAAGATTGAGTCAATCAAGGATTGGGTATCGCCTAAGACTCTGATAGAGATTCGTCAATTTCTAGGTCTTGCTGGCTATGACCGACGATTTATCGAAGCTTTCTCAAAAATTGCCAAGCCTATGACAAAGCTGACTCAAAAGAACATGAAGTTTGATTAGAGTGAAAAGGCAAAAGTTGCATTACAGCTGTTGAATCAGAAATTATGTAGTGCACCGATTTTGGCTTTACCTGAAGGTAGTGAAAACTTTATGGTTTACTGCGATGCTTCTCGTAAAGGGTTGGGCGTAGTTTTGATGCAAAGGGAAAAGGTCATAGCTTACGCGTCATGCCAACTCAAGATTCACAAAAAGAATTACACTACACATGACTTAGAACTTGGAGCTGTAGTGTTTGCTCTCAAAATGTGGAGACATTATTTGTACGACATAAAGTGCGTTGTGTTCATTGATCATAAGAGTTTGCAGCATATTCTTAATCAAAAGGAGTTGAACATGAGACAACGTTGATGGTTGGAATTATTGATTGACTACGACTGTGAAATTCGTTATCATCCAGGAAAGGCAAACGTGGTGGCAGATGCCTAGAGCCGAAAGGAACAGAACAAGCTGCTACGAGTTCGAGCCTTAGTTTTGAGGACTGGTTTGAACTTTCCCATACAAATTTTAAATGCTCAAGTTGAGGCGAGAAAGGAAGAGAATTATGGAACTGAAGATTTGGGTGGTATGATTAAGAATCTAGAGCCCCGTGCTGATGGAACATTTTGTTTAAGGAATAGAAGTTGGATACCCTGTTTTGACGGCTTGAGAACTCTGATTATGCACGAGTCGCATAAGTCAAAGTATTCGATGCATCCTGGATTGGATAAGATGTACCAAGACTTGAAGAAACTGTATTGGTGGCCAAATATGAAAGCTGAGATTTCCACCTATGTCAGTAAGTGCCTGACTTATGCAAGAGTCAAGGCCGAATGCCAAAAACCATCGGGTTTATTGGTTCAACCCGTGATCCTGGTATGGAAGTGGGAGAACATTATAATGGATTTCGTTACTAATTTACCAAAGACGTCGTCTGGTCAAGATGCAATTTAGGTAATTGTCGACCGACTTACCAAGTCTGCTTATTTCTTACCAATGAAGGAAACCGACTCAATGGAAAAGTTGATGAGACAATACTTGAAGGAATTAGTCGCAAGGCATGGTGTGCTAGTTTCGATTATTTCTTATCGAGATAGTAAATTTACATCTCATTTTTGGCAATCGCTAAACAAAGCTCTAGGTACCCAATTGGATATGAGTACGGCTAATCATCCATATACGGATGGTCAGAGTGAGAGAACCATCCAAACCTTGGAGGATAAGCTACGTGCTTGTGTGATTGACTTTAGGAAAGGTTGGGATAGAAACCTACCATTAGTAGAATTCTCGTACAACAATAGTTATCACACGAGTATCAAAGCTGCACTATTTGAAGCATTGTACGTTCATAAGTGTAGATCGCTTGTCTGTTGGGCTGAGATTGGAGATGCTCAGATTACTGGCCCAGAGATTATTCATGAAACAACGGAAAAGATCATCCAAATCAAGAAGCATATTCAAGCTGCACATGATAGACAAAAGAGCTATGCCGATAGGAGACGTAATCCATTGGAGTTTCAAGTTGGAGATAAGGTTATGTTGAAGGTATCGCCATGGAAAGGGGTGATACGTTTTGGCAAACGGGGGAAGCTAAATCCTCGTTATATTAAACCTTTAAAAATCCTTGCTAAAGTAGGAACGGTTGCGTATCGACTTGAACTCCCAGAGCAACTAAGTCGGGTTCATAGTACTTTTCACATTTCCAATCTGAAGATGTGTTTCTCCGACGAACCCCTAGCTATCCCGTTGGATGAAATCCAGATTGACGACAAGCATAATTTCATTGAAGAACCAGTCAAAATTATAGATCTATAAGTTAAATGACTAAAGAAAAGACGCATCCTAATTGTGAAAGTCCATTGGAACTCAAGGCGAGGTCTTGAGTTTACTTAGGAGTGCGAGGACCAAATGAAGAAAAAGTGTCCACATCTTTTTGCTAACCCTACACCTACGTCTAAAGATACATCTTAAGATTTGAGGACAAAGCTCTTTTAACAGGGGAAGGATGTCACACCCTAAAAATTCCAGGTCAATATTTTAAACTTTTCCGATCATTATTTTTGACTTTTATACGTTACGTTTGAATCTGCAGTTTACCGGGAAGTTAACCCGCTTAAATCTAAAAAACATCATCGAACGCGTTCCGACTTTGGATTTTGAGTAGTTTAGATACTATATGAGTTATTTTATCATTTCTAAGTGTTTTATAGTTTACGATCACTTTTTATACTTATTTTTAAGTTTTAACGTTTAATTTGCGTTTTTCGCATTTTTGACGTAACGAAACCCCATAAACCCAAAATCTTTTCGTGTAAACTTTAGTTATCATTCATCTCGTATTCGTAAGTCAAAAACTTCATTCATATCCCCCCTTTATTAATTCGGATGCCTAAACCCAAACAAAAACAACTACAAGCTTTAAAATTAATTAAATGGCATCTTATTTTGAAAATTCCACCTATGTGTACATGTAAGATGAGAAAGTAACATATGAGCAAGTCCCCTTCATGCACAAGGAATCACATTTGACTTATTTATGTGATACTTGATCACATGTACACCATTTGACCAAAACCATGAACCAAGACTTGTTATACTTGAACCTTGACCCCAAAATTGAACCATATGGTCCTTGTGGTGGTGTTTTCGGCCGAACAAAGCACACACACACTCTTGTGTGTGTTGGACACTTATCACTTCCATAGCCTTACCAAAAAAATTCATCTCTCTTTCTCCTCTCTCTAGCTCACGGCAACAAACACCCCTATTAGGGTTTCTATATCTTTTATTTCTAGCAAGATACAAGTGTATCAAGTTCATTTCTAAGGTGGTTTCAAGTATTAGTTGGTTGATCTTCAAGGGTTTTTCTCAAGATCTCAAAGTTAGGGTTTCTAATTTTATTAGCGGGTTTTCAAGATCTAGTGATTTTGGGTATAGATCTTGTGTTATTGCTTCTTGTTCTTCATTCTTGTAAGCATTTCTTGATCTTTCTTTTGATACTTTCCTTTCATTCTTATGAATCTTGTTCATAATTGATAACGCTCAAATTATATATGTTTTTATACGCATTATCAATGCTTTTATATATATAAATTGGTTAAATATAAGAACTTTTGGTATAGAATAGAGTATATTTTTGCTATTGTAGGTTCTTGAAACATGTCGTGGAAGGAGTGGTGAGGGTCTTTAGACCCAATGATCTAAACACCCCTCTAAACCGCCATGTCACCACCACTCTCAACCATAAACCACCACTAAAACACATATTTCCAGAAGTTCTACACCATATTTAGATCATATACCATCCATTTCTATAACCTTAAAACTTATCACTTTGTTTCTTGGAGGATTCACACCAAATTCTCTTAAGATCATCACCATAAACCTTTTTACCAAACACTCCATTTGGTGATATGTTGTAGATTTCCAGAAGTTACATAGTATATTCTGGGTTATCTTAGTAGCATTTGGTTGTTGGTTGATCATGGAACTACTAGTTTTGGGTTGATGGTTGTTGTAGTCAAAATATTGGTATTGTTACTTTGCTTCTTATATGTGAAACATGAATAATATTTGGATGATTTTGCTATATTTTATGAATATACATGTTTATGAATTCGATGTTAT
>BQNB010014144.1:0-65000 GCA_026074375.1 Tanacetum coccineum | reverse complement strand
TTACAGATAATGAAACATGAGTTTACATGAATCCATATACAAGTTAAAACATGAACAAAACCAAATAACCAAAACCATCTCGATCCAGCAGTTCCTCTTGGTTACATCTTTGCTCTTCCAATACCATTCATATATCTTTGTTTTGACAAACCTGAAAATGATTCTCGAAAACATCAACAATAATGTTGGTGAGCTTGTAGGTTTGACCTTAAACCCAAAAGCTGTGCCAATATCTCAAAACAGTGGACAATAGTGCTATATGACAGTGAATATATGCAAACAATCCAAGACATAGCATCCCCACTAGTCAATCACAATATGTCACTTACGCACACTAAAGGGGCCAGACCATCTGGAGCACACTAATATTAGGGCAGACCCACACACACAGAGGAAACTTGTGGTAGGCGTACTCATCCGCTCCCATAATCACAACAAATACTGGATAGGCGAACTCATCCAATCCAAACAAAATGTATGCTTACCCATCCTGACCAAACAATCATGCATCACAAAATAATTTACATACACATAATATTCACATAGCAGTCATAAGCACGTAACTTGTCCCAAAAACAAAACCACATTTCGCACAGATCAATTCAAAACATTTCAAAACACATTTGAGTATCATTTTCCCCCAACGGAAAAACCAGTAAAAAGTGGGGCTACGAGAACTTACCTCAATCAGCAATCAAAAGCAACCGCACAATCTCAAATAAGGCAGAACACAATCAATCTATACGCAAGCAGACAATGTACCCGGCAACGACCTAATATATACTCACTATATCAATACTCGTACAAAAATATCTTATTGTACAAGTGTTCGTCTTAACTTACGCAAAATCCTCATTTTCATCCCAAAATCCCATTTTAAATTCATATCATTCCAAACTCGTTATCTCACACCGTTAACTCATCACAAAAATCGTCGTCTTATTACTAAGACTTTATCTCGTTATCAAAATGTTTACTTCATATTATGGTTGTGTGGTAATTACGCGAAAACGACTCAAAAACACTTGGGCAAAGTGCGGCATCACTACAAAACAGCTCAAACACCTCAATCAGTTGAGCAACACAATCGACCAAAATACTCTGCGAAAAACTGACGAAAAGAAATAAGCAAGAGCTCAAAAGCTGAAGATAAATAATCCACATTTCCGTAATCGATACGATATATATATATATATTTATATTTTTAAATATATATATAAATACTAAATTCTTCAAATAAAATAATAATATTTATTACTATTTTCGTCTTATTACCGGGCTAACGGGGTACAACATCTCGTCATTCAATACGTCCAATAGTTTTCGCTTTGACACTTAATCTCCCATAAAACTTATCCTTTACTTCCTCAAATAAAAGTGACACAACGATTATAAATAGTAATTAAAAGAAAAGGTTTCGAGAAATTACATCTTTCGTCTTGTATTAAATTTTCAAGTAAAATAACTATTTATTATTAAAATCTTGAAAATTTTATCCCTTTTTAGCAAAGTTTCTAAGTATAAAATTCTTTCGAAAATCCGGCATGACCCGTACGTCTTTACGACTTTTTCCAAGGTATTAAACCTTAATCCAAAACACTTTTTCACAAACCCGACTTTTTCCGTCAACACGTTTTATTAAACTGTAGCAAAATAATCCCTTTACATTCGACAAGTCCAACAAAATCCCTCTTAATCCAACACAAGTCCTTTAGTCCATTTATAAAGTCCACAAACTCATTTACTTGTTATTGGGTCATATGGCCCATTATGGCCTTAAATACTTAGCCCGATAACGAAACTCTTTTCATACTTCTTTTTATAAATCCCAAAATACAAATCAAACCAAATGGGCCTTAAGCCCATTATGCCGGACCAAACATAATCCGAAACCACAATTTTCATGGCCTATTAAGCTGAAATAATAAGCTATAAGATCATAATATAATTGTGGAAAACTAGAAGGGGGGTTGAATAGTTTACCGCTTTTTAATTTAAGGTTTTAAATTGTTTGTAAAAGTTCTAGATCCGACTTTATGTGAATTCAACACTTGCACAATATGAACAATATACATATCTAAACAATTAATAGGATAGTATGAGAAAATAATGTAAGACAAGAGATAATAGTATGAACAATCAAACCACAACGCGAGGATTTATAGTGGTTCGGCAATGAAGCACCTCTTCGCCCTACTCCACTCCTCGAGCACCTAACTTGAGAGTTTTCTTCACTATGTCAACAAGCTCCCTTATGGCGGAGAAAACCTTACACAACTTTCGCTTATCTTGATTTCCGACACTAAGCTAGATGTCGAGTTCTAATCTTAGCTAGAACCAATCTACCATAACTTCACAACTTCACTACACAACTTTGCTTCACGACTTGATCACGACTACACAACTTCTTCACACCTTAGTTTTCTTTACACCACTACTTCACCAAGCCACTACTATAATCACACCTAACTAACACTACTAGGAAAGATCACCAAGATCCAACTATACTTACAACAATCACCAAGATCTAACAACTACACAACTTTACAAGATTTACAAATGATTTACAAGTTATGATACGGATGCAATAAGATTGCAACAACACACAAAGGTGTAATACTTCTTCACTTGATGGTAGGAAGTATTCGTCTCTTGAACTTGAGGATTTAAGCTTGGATCACTTAGAAACAAAGCTTGATGATTAAATGATCAAAGGATTTTAATGAAATGTGTGGGCTATTTTTGATCAGAAAGAATGAGTGCAAAAGGTGAGAAAATAGTGGGGAATAGTCCAGTATTTATAGGACATTATGGAGGAGCGTCTACCTATGGGTGGTCCCCTTAAAGATAAGGGGGCCGCCCGTGTATTTAACGGGGCTGCCCTAGACTAGGCGCTCCCCAGTTTGTCCTTTTGTGTAGGGGGTTTTCTGGAACTTTCTAGCCATTTTAGGTCCGAAAATTTGAATTTCAAAATGTTTATTTTGAATAAAACATTTCTTTTAATTATAGAAAATGTTTTGTAATGTTTATAAAAATGTTTACAACATTTTATAAAAGTGTGAGGTTGAATAAATATTTCATTTGATCATAAAATGCATTAAGCATTTATTTATTCATACCTTGAAGTGATATAAATTTCGAAATGAAAATTTACTACTAATTACTTGTTTACGTTTAATTTTACATTGAACATTTTTATATTTTGTAATTATCAAAACGTAAAGATGTGAAAAATAATAGTAATGTTTTTTGGCATTATATTTTATCAATAAAGAGGTATATGGTGAAATGTAGTGTGGATATTCATAGAGGTGATCTACGTTGGTCACTTGGTTTCTTAGATAGATCATGTACAAGAGAAGGTTGTTATTTGATTATATCGATCACACTTCAAAGGTAATAATCGTTGTTTTCATTTTGATTGATCATATGACTCTATGGATTCGTTGATAGGCATGTTCCGCTGTGTTTTATATTTGATTATATGATATTCATTTGATTAAGCACCTATATACTTAAGTATCACTTTTATGTTCTGGCAAAATCACAAGGATAATGCGTAGGACTCTTAATATATATTTCTTGTTTTTCATATTGTGTGAATTAGCAAGCATAATTTTGACAAGTGTCCTAATGAGATTTATAGATGATCTCTTTTGGCTCTAGACTAAATAGTGCACTTTGGTTTTAGTGATCGGAGGCTGGAGCAGAGTGCCACCTTTTCAATACCAACTAACTTGGAGTGAAAAAGTTAATAGAAATGCATGTAATCTCTATGAGAAATGAAATAGAAATCTTTTGAGAGATTCTGAGTGGTTAGGGAGGGTTGTACATTGCATCACTGGGTCCATGATGTCAGTCTTCAATGTCAGCAATCATCTTTGTGATTCTTGACAGCATATGTATTGACCCGGTTTATGCCTAAGTGTAAGGAGGGCTTCTTTCTTTTCACCCTTTATCTTAACTTTTCTTTTTAATTCTTCAACCCCTTTAGCGCTTACCGAGACTTCATAACTAGTACCTTGTTGGGTTTGTTCCAGTACTAGCTCCATCTCAGTCGGCACTTTTCCCTTAATCTCACTTTACTCCTTTTTTTCATACCTAAGGACTTCTACACTATCTAGTGGAATATCCCTGGGTAGACCCCTCTGGTTCTGGCTGGATCATGGGAATGGATACCTAAGCTTAACCTCCTTATAACTCTAACACAATAATTTAAATGGTTGGTGTTTGGTACTTCCACATTTCAGCCAACACGTAACCATTTGCTCCCCTTCATATGTGCATCGATTAATCAAAAGAGTTTAGCACATATATGGGATATCGTACACTATAGATATTAAAATTCACATCTTTAATCATATATTTTAATCACATTTCTCCCCTTATAAAAAATGTCAAATCTCTTGATATTTTGGATATCAATTGATTCAAATATTTATGGTTTTAAGAAAAAAGATGGCCCATTATTAACAAGCCATTTATTGGAACATTTTAATGCTCCACCTCAAATTATGAGGGAATAATATGGTGTTTGAGTACGTTAATTTGAATTTTTTTTGAATTTACTAAGAAATTCTTAAAAATTGGTACTCAAACACTATTTACAAGCCTAATTATAGTCTACACTATTGATTTACATATTCACAAGAATTATTGTATACGAGAAATGGACCTGAAATAAGATAGGACACACTATGACAAAATCATATTATCCGTTCCAGTAGCCTGAGGTCATTCTCATATTCTCTTCCACCAACAAACTTCTCTAAATTTCGCATCAACCTCCTCTCATAAAGCTGCTTGTCGATATCCTGAATCATAACCCAAGCCCTTCGTTTGTCTAAACCGCTCCATTTCCTCTTTAGCAGATATTCCATCCTTATTCCCTTATCAATATCATTAAGAGCAGACCGAACATCATCGAGCATGCCATCACTGAATTTATGGAGTTCATCAGCGAGCATCAATCTGTTTCTGTTCATCTGATCCTTATATATCACTCCTTTAGGGTCTGAATATGCAGTGTATGTGGTCCTGTTTATGAGATTTGACCTGAATGTGTCTGGCTTGGTAAGGTTGAGCTTCTTTTGGTAACTTTTGACACCTAATTGAAGATCTTCCACCTACCTTTGAATGTTAATCCGTCTGGTGTACATACATAATGCCACATTCAAGGCATACCGTTCTTCGATTATGAGATTGGCCAGCTTCTTTTGAACACGTAGAAGTAACATGTCTTCTATGTCTTGTAGGCGAAGTTGTGGGAAATCACCTTCTCTAAACTTGTACAGCTTCTGATCCTCTCGACGAACTTCGATCTCTTCCAAGTGACCATAATCATACTTCTTCATAATCGAAGATCTGGTAACCGCAATGATTCTTTTCCTGGAGTAGACATCCTTTGACGAAGTCATGTTGGCAGCAAACTCATAGAAATGTTGACGTTTGGGACCCCAGTATGAAGTACCTCAGTAAGCATGTTGATCATATATCACCTTCACGGGACTCCACAAATTTCGAACCATGTCTTCAATCTATTTGATCTTGTATGTAGCGGCCTTTGTCTTGGTAACTGAAGTTGAGTACCGTCTGCTGAAATATCCACCTTTTAGATATTCCAGGTCGTTGTTGATGAAGAAATCCTGAGGGATAACTTGATGTCCTTGATGATCTCGAATCAACGAGAGAGGTTTACTAAGATCAAACGGACACGGTTTACCTTCAGGGTTATGCCAGTCAAGTCGTTCAGTTGTTGCCTTGGAACATTCTTCAAGATGGTACTCTAATTCTGTAAGACTCTTGCAAGTGCCTTTGAGTAGCTCGAATGCCGGTCCAACAAGAATTTCTTGAGTCAGGTCTTTGATGTTGAGCCGGTTTAGGAAAAATGCAGAGAAGTCGAAAGAGGTATCCATGAGCTCATTAAATGAAGTTCGAGGTTCTTTAGCATGAGCAACTTGACTAATCCAGGTCTGAGGAGGTCGGGAGTCAACATGTTGTCTCTTATTCCAATCAAAATTAGGAGTTGGAGGTGTTCGGGTTTCTTGAACCAGTCATCCTTGGTAACCTCCTTGTCAGCGGGTTGTTCATCATTGTTACCCATGTCGAACTCTTGATCTGTTGCACTCCTGAGTCATCAACTGTATGACTTGGCTCCTCTGCATGGGGAGACTTGCCAGAATGCTTATGTTGAGATTGAGAGGCGTCTTTTGAGGTGCTTGATGACTTCTTTTCCTTTCACCTTGAATCTCTGGATGACTCAGCTTCTTTGCTTGATTTCCTTCTTTTCGTCCCTCGGTCTGATCCAGCGGAGGGGTCTCGATCTTTGTCACTGTCGTCTCGACTCCTTTTCAACATAAATACTTCACCATATGTATTGAATAGATATTTGTCAGTGTTGTAAGACTCAACCAGTGCATCATAAAGCTTCTTTTTGTAATCAGCTCTAAGATGTGATTTGCTTTCCTCCATCTTGTCTAGAAGAATCTTTGTAAGCTCAAATTTGGAGAGTGATGCGGCCACCTTATAAGTAGACTTTGGTTGTGAGGAAGACCTTGTCAAGACTGCAGCTTCTAATTATTCTGTAACATTTTTCTCTATTACAGGATTTGGAAAATCTAATACTGCTTGAGGGAGAATCTGAGGAAGTTGATTGTTAACTTCTTCTTTAATAATAACTCTCATTGATGTGTCAAAAAGTTCTATGTAAGCATTCTTCTCATCCTGAGCTTCTTGTCTGCAGTCCAAATTATGTGCTTGAATGGCTTTGTTTATAGCTTCTCCAAGTTTGTTATCAATGTAACGATCAACTATAGCAAGACGGAGGAGAGAGCTTGAGCATACTGGTCAACTTGATTTATCTCTGACATATCTTTTTCCAAGTTGGTGACTCTGTTGTTGAACCTGAATACAGAAGACAAATCTGGAAGTGAAGGAAATGAGGTTGTAGGTTCAGAGGTTATTGGTGTTGGAGTTGGTGTTGCTTGTTGTGGAAGAGGATTGAAGAACGAAGGTGGTGGAGGAATAGTTTTAGTGAAACCAGATGTAATTTTAGGAACTGCCATTGCATGATGAGCTGAGGTTTCCATCAATGAGGCAATCTCATTGTCATCTGGAGAAGGATTCTCAAGATTTAGGAGCTTGCTTGTAAAGTCGAAGGAGACAGAAGAACTTTGTATAGGTTCATCAGCCTTCTGTGTGTCAAGGACCGAAGTGTCACATGAGCGTCTTCCTTTACTTGCTCAAACCCTGATTCTTGAGAAACATTTTATTGTTCTGAGGCACCTTGATCAACATTGGTCATATCAGTATCTTCATTTCCCAAGTTCATATTTACATCATCATACAGCTCCTTAGTGACCTCATCATCTTCTTCTTCATCCATCGTTTCTTCATCATCAGTCTTTTCTTCTTCTTCATAGTATTCAGTGTTAGACTGATTAAGAACAAGAATCTTGATTCTGTCTGACTCAGTACTATCACTATCAGTCTCTTTGTCATAGTCATTCGTGTCATCACCTTGGTTATCATCATCATTAGCATCATCATCATCATCATTACCATCACTTTTATCTTCAAAAATGTTTTCATCATTTTCATCTTCTTCTCCACTGTCACCCCAAGACTCTTTCTCACTTTCATATTCCTATATGGGTACATCGGGAACCCCTGGTATAGTACTAGTTCCTTCATCTACACCAGTCGTCTTGAGATGTTGCTCATCAGGAACCTTCGACTGAGTGTCAATTCCATCACCTGAGCCACTTGTGTGAGAGTTGTGAAATTGTGTCTTGCTTCTTTTGGTAGCTATCTTTAGTTGTTCAGCTTCAGTTAATGCAACCTTAGATAATACATCTAATCCTTTGGATTTTGGCATCTTTACAGGTTGCTTCTTCTTGTCAGATTTAGCCACCTTAGCTTTAGTCTTGAGTCTGGTACCTTTAGTAGCTTGAACAGGCTTCTACTTGGGTAATGTGTTAAAATCAGTTTTCTTTCGAACGTACTTTGGTTTTGGAGTTTTCTCTCCAGAAGCAAAAGCATAGTATGTCTTGTAAGTTTTGGAATTCCAAATGCTTGGTTTGTGTTAAGTCATTTGGAATGAATGTTACCTCTATTCTTGGAGTATCTTCATGTCTAGTGATAATCTCACTAGAAGTAAAACGGTGTCATCCTCAGTAGTGTTGCCAAAACATCTTGTTTTTCCTCGAAATAGACTGATCCTTTAACATGAAGTAATCAATGACGATCTTTATGAATCTAGGGTATGACATCTTATTGGTCTTCTTAGCTTCTTTGTTTTCTATCTAAAATAGGAAATCTTCCCAGATTAGATACACATAGTCGATGTTCTTCTTATAGAACATACTCTAAAGGATTTGAGCACAAGACAGACGAATCTTGTCCATTCCAGTTTCTTTGCCACTTAAGCATTTGTTGATGATGGTAGAAAATGCTCTCCATGGTTGGTGTAAGTAGTCAACACTCACATCAGAGAGGTGGATGATGTCTCTAGAGTGCCCAAGATCTCTAATGAAAGAGAGGATGTCATGTTCTAGTGGGAGGTCTTCAAACTTTTATCTTGGAATTTTAGGGCAAAACTGGAGAATTTCTCTGAATATATCAACATCGAGAGAGACTTTCTTCTTGTATATCGTGAATCTAATGGATGACTTTATGAATGGAAACTGTAGCCCAAAATTCTTACATATAAATGGCAGGAACTTCTGAAGTGATTAGGAATGCTTGGTAGAAGGAAGTGAGAGCAAGAGCATCCAGCATCACTTGAAATGTAGCTTCTTTTGGTTTGATGTCTGTTTTGCGTCTCATGTTGCATTTCCCGAACTCAAGACGGTCCGCAGGGGCAACAAGAGCATCATCAAGGGCTTTCAATTGAGCTTGAGTGGTATTCATGTTTCTGCTCAGATTTGACCAATACAATTTATATATAACCAATTTTATATATAACACACTATAAGGCCTTTGATTGTTGAATGCTTAAGCTTGATTCATGTTGTGATATCATTTTAATGATTAGGCTCATTAAGGCATTTAGCATGTTTGAATAAGATCTAATCCTCTGAAGGGCAACTTAATTGGGCATAATATGAATGGCATTAAGACAACTGAAATAGTGCTTTTTTTGGAATCCTATTTAAACTAACTTGTAGAGAATAAGGTAACCTAAGACATGTTCAGATATTCTTGTTAAACCTTGATATATAGCCTACTTAACTTGTTTAGATTGCATAATTAACCAATTTTAATTAGCTACCTAACTTGAGTTTTAAATTGCCTTTAGAAAAAAAATTCAATCTTAAAATTCCTTAAAATCGATTGCTAAATCGCCTCCTATTAAGTTGTGTTAAATCGCCTCCTATAGGAATTGTTAAATCGCCTCCTTAATAGGGTTGTTAAATCGCATCCTTAATGATGTTAAATCGCCTCTTGAAGGCGTGTTGTTAACTCGCCTTTTGAAGGCTTGTTGTTAACTCGCCTCGTAAAGGGAGTTGTTTACTCGCCTCTTGAAGGCTTGTTGTTAACTCGCCTCGCGAAGGGAGTTGTTTACTCGCCTTCTGAAGGCGTTGTTAACTCGTCTCTCAAAGTCAGTTGTTAACTCGCCTTCAAAACACACATTACCACAAACATGAAATTTTAAGCAGCAAGACTTGTTCAAATAGAATTCATATCAGTTGTATAACACTTAGGATCAATTATATCAACAATTATCCACAGAATCATCAAGAACGATCAAGAACGAGAATATTTATCCTTTTTACCACATTCATTCAAGAAACTACAAACAAGAAATGCCTTTTATGGCTCAAAAACATTTAAGGAAGAGAATACAAACGTCCTAGCACAAAACCCACAAACATATTTCACTAAATCCTAAAAAAACCCAAATTTTCGCAAACAAGAATTATCAAGAACACATTCATATGATAACCTATCACAAAACTATTTTAACCGAGTGTTCTACACTCCTAAACAAACAAAACCCCTCACTCAATTTAGGTTTTTACCCAGTTTTGATTTTGATGAACCCTAATTCGATTTTTAGGGTTTTCGAGATAAAATCCGTATTAAAACTTATTTCGTTTAAGAGATGTGTTGTTTAAAGTGTGAAGAATGATTTTCTAGTTATACCTTTTGAATGATAACAACTTGAAATGAAGATTAGGAGATGACGATTTTGATTTTGAGGTTGGGAGGGAAAATAAAAAATATAAGTGTGTTTGTGTGTGCGACGAAGTGACGGGGTTTATAAAAATGAAATTCATTTTTGATACAATCTCCCCCTCAAGTTTCATAACCTTTTCATGTTTCTTATATAAGTTTTATTAGGCAATTTAAGTTTAACACATGGCACAAATAGTCCCTAATGTTTTTAACTATTATACCTAGAAACTTATATTTGCACATTTACTCCCTAAAGGCATAAACACATAACATATAAGGCTCACATAAGCTAAACTTAATTAACTCCCTTTTAATTGTTAACCTGTTATTGTTTAAAACCTTTTCCTTTATCACAAACTGATTTTATGAAGAAGATATTTGACATTTTCTCCCCCCAAATAATGACCTGTTTTCTATTTAAAGAGCCGTAGTCGTTGTTTGAGTGGTCAAATGTCTTTGAAAATGATTTTCAGATGACTTTTTGATATAAATATTTGAAAAACAACACCATAGAAAATAAGATTTATCTTATTTTAATACATAAGCGCACTAACACGTACACTTATGGAATATAGGAAGCACGGGTTATGATGCAAAGTAATCACAAGCCTTTGCATGGACATAAAGTAGACCATACCCGAGAATTAATTCTCGTTATTAGGCCAAGTTTTCTTTTTGAAATACTTGCCTTTAAGATGATGACCGGGTTGCTATCAGAAATAACAGCAAGCCATTTTTTGGCATGTTTTAAAAGCTTTTGAAATTCTTCTCGAACTTCATTTACAACCTCTTATCATTATTAAATGACATTTCTAAGGCCGTAAATGTTATCGATTTTCAGAAGACATGCCATAGATTCATATTTTTATACTTTCCTGATTTTTTAATTTTGTACTTTGTTTTTAATATAAAATATTTTATAAGGAGAGAAAAATCTTTTTGTGTTTTTGTGATTTTATATATACATAATATACAGAGGATATAAGATAGGTACCACCACTATTCTTCGGCTTCATCTGCCAGTTCTTTTAGAGTCTCAGGAGTAAAACTTCTCATCCTCAGCTTGTCGATAAGGAATTCAATTCTTTCTCGACATAGAGTGTTAGGAACACAAAAGTGTCTGTCACTTCCATAGATAATAGTCGTTAGCTCGTTAAGTAATTTTTGGAAACTTACATAGTTAGTTAGCAAAGGCCCATGGATAAACCAATGCAAGCCCAAGCCCACTTGTTCATTATAAGTATATAAACACCTCTCCATGCCTTGGAGATGTGGTTGGTTGTTCATTTTACACACATATTACAAAGTTCTCTTATGTTTACTTTCTATCTCTAAGTGTTCATCCAACCCACTCTCTCTCTACCCTCACATCTAGTATGTTATTTGATTACTCTTCAATTGGTATCAAGAGCCATGGAGTGGTGTGCTTAGATTTTATGTTTATTTTTTTGGTTCGTGAGTTTTTCTTCAAAAAAAAACGCATCATTTTTCATTTTTTCTTGTTATTCTAAGCTTAAATTACACACTAAAAGATCATCTACATAGGTAGCTTTGATCTAGTATCTTTGGATATAGGTGTGTGTGTGCTTAGATTCATAGAAAAATCTCTTAGTTTTGTGTCTTTTGTGTTCATTAGCTTTATAAAGGTCAAAATCTTGATTTTAAAATTTTCGGCTTAAAAACCTTAAAGTTGTCATTTTTCTTGTCCCTATAGGCTTAGTAACACTTTTGGTACAAAAATTTTCAGAAAACAATCGTCAAAAACATGTCTTTTTGAGTTTTGAAAAAGTGGGTTTTCGTGCAAACTGATCTAGTCATCTCAGTGGAAACCGAACTAGTCACTTTCAGTGCAAACCGATCTAGTCATCTCCAGTGGAAACCGAACTAGTCATCTCCAGTGGAAACCGATCTAGTCATCTCTAGTGGAAACTGAACTAGTCATCTCCAGTGGAAACCGAACTAGTCATTTTCTTTGAGAACCGAACTAGTCATTTTCTTTGAGAACCGAACTAGTCATTTCAGTTGAGAACCGAACTAGTCAATTTCTTTGAGAACCGAACCAGTCAATTTCTTTGAGAACCAAACTAGTCAATTTCCTTTGAGAACCAAACTAATCAATTTCCTTTGAGAACCGAACTAGTCAATTTCCTTTGAGAACCGAACTAGTCAATTTCCTTTGAGAGCCGAACTAGTCATTTTCCAGTACGAACCGAACTAGTCAAGTTTAATTGAAACCGAACAACTCAAATTTCAAAATTATACGGTTTACTTCTTTGACTTGTAAAATCCCGTGAAACATTAAATTGTTTTCCCGGTTTTGTCAAGAATTGTAAAATCTCATGTAGTTTCAAGAATTCAAATACTTAAAAGACACCTTAATCAAACACAATTTCTTTCTACCACCGTTCGATCTACTAATAATCTTTTAACATACAAATTTCTTAATGACGACTCTTGCGGACAAAACAATTCTTTCGGGTGCTGACAATCGTCCACCCATGTTGGAAAAAGATATGTATGATTCTTGAAAAAGCAGAATGGAGCTATATATGATGAATAGACAACATGGAAGAATGATTCTTGAATCCATTGAAAATGGTCCACTCATTTGGCCTTCAATTGAAGAAAATGGAGTGACAAGACCAAAGAAATATTATGAGTTATCAGTTACGGAAGCAATTCAAGCTGATTGTGATATCAAAGCCACAAATATCATTCTCCAAGGACTACCACCTGAGGTCTATGCATTGGTTAGCAATCATAAAGTCGCCAAGGAACTTTGGGTAATAACTCAACTTCTCATGCAAGGAACTCCATTGACAAAACAGGAAAGAGAGTGTAAGCTTTATGATGAATTCGATAAGTTTGCTTATAAGAAGGGGGAAACACTACGTGAGTTCTACTTAAGATTTCATTGGTACTCAATGACATGAACATCTACAATATGAAACTGGAGCAATTTCAAGTGAACACCAAGTTTTTGAACACTCTTCCTCCTGAGTGGAGCAAATTTGTGACAGATGTCAAACTGGTTAGGGATTTGCATACAACTAACGTTGATCAGCTTCATGCTTACTTGGGACAACATGAATTTCATGCAAATGAGGTTCGGTTAATGCATGAACGCAACTCAGATCCGCTTGCTTTGGTTGCAACCTATCAGATGACCCAGTCTCCTTATCAAACTCATCAAAACTCTTACCAAAACACTCAATTTCAAACACAAGTTTCACCATATCAGTCTCCACAGTATGGATCACCTTATCAATCTCAACAATACTTAACTCATCAATCATCAACATGTCTCTCAATCACTTTACCATCTAATGATTATCAATCATCTGTTCACCACAACGTTTATTCTCCATCATCATCCATCCCTCAGTTGGAATACGCTCCCACAGTTAACCAACAACCTGAATTTTCCCTACCAGACTCGGGTCTAATTGTTTTAGTGTTCCAGAAAGGTGATGATCCCATTGATGCCATCAATCACATGATGTCTTTCTTGACTGCTGTTATCACTTCCCGCTATCCCACTACCAATAACAAGCTGAGGAACTCATCAAACCCTAGGCAACAAGCTACCATTAATAATGGAAGAGTAACTTTACAACCAATTCAGGGGAGACAAACTTGTTAGGAACAAGAAAGTCTCGATCACTTCCAATATTAACTAGTCAAAGCCCGTAGTTAGTCAATGTTTAGTTTATAAGCTAACAACTTGAAAGGGAAGGCCACATATCCAAACAGTGCACTAAACCTAAGAGGAAACAGGATGATTCTTGGTTTAAGGATAAAGTGTTGTTGGTACAAGCTCAAGCAAGTGGTCAAATTCTACATGAGGAAGAACTTGCATTTTTGTTAGATCCAACAATTCTAAAAGGTCATGCCACACAAACTGTCATTACTCATAATGCTGCTTATCAAGCTAATGATTTGGATGCATATGACTCTGATTGTGATGAACTCAACATTGCTAAAGTTGCTCTCATGGCGAATTTATCTCATTATGGTTCACATGCTCTTGCTGAGGTACACAATCATGATAATATGAATAATAATATGATTAATCAAGCTGTGCAGGCGATGCCATCTTCTGAACAGTCGAATGTTGTGAACCACTCAGAGACTGAAATAACCAGTGATAGCAATATCATTCCTTATTCTCAGTATGTGATTGAATCACAACAGGCAGCTGTTCAGAATTCTAACTCCTCTGCACAACAAGATGCACTGATATTATCTGTGATTGAACAACTGAAAACCCAAGTAGTTAATTGTACCAAGATAAATCTGGAAAATAAAAGTGTCAATGATACTTTAACTGCTGAGCTTGAAAGATATAAGGAACAAGTTAAAGTTTTGAAAGAAGGACAAAATGTTGATTTAAGGAGTAATAATAACATTTCAGATTCAAATGCACAGTCTGTAGAGATTGATCTTCTTAAACAAACTCTTTCTGAACATTTAAAAGAAAAGGAATCTTTAATGCAAACGGTTACTCTTCTGAAAAATGATTTTAAGAAAGAAGAATCTAGGAACATCGATAGAGAGATTGTGTTAGAAAAGAAGATCAAACAACTAGATAATATTGTTTTTAAAAGAGATCAATCTGGACAAACTCTTCACATGTTGACGAAACCTTAGTTTTTCTATGATCATACCACTAAACAAGCTCTAGGTTTTCAAAATCCTTTCTATCTGAAGAAAGCTCAGCAATTGAAACCAAAGCTTTATGATGGTAATGTTATTAAGAATACGAGTGCTATTTTTATTCCTGACTCTGAAGAGACCTTAATGCTTGCTGAAGAGAGTCGTTCAAAAATGCTTTTAAAATAACAAGATCCTATGATGTTAGAAAAGAAAGTTAATACCACACCAGTTGATTATGTTGTCCTTAATCAACTTTCGCAAGATTTTGAAACATGATTTGTTCCACAAACTGAATTATCTGCTGAACAAGCCTTTTGGTCTAAGAATTCTGTAAATTCAGCAGAACCCACTCTTTCTAGTAGACCCATAAAAGTTAAGGTTCGAAAAGAACTTCCTAAAGTCAGCATGGTTAATACAAGTTTGAAGAAACTTAAAAACCATCTTGCTAGTTTTAACGTGGTTGTCAAAGAAAGAACAACATCCACGGCCATCACTGAGGGCTCATGGGGGTTCGAACATACAAAAGCTTGTTTTAGGGGTGAAATAATTCCATTTGTAAAAGCTCTAAAGGACTTATTTAATACATTCGATCAATATTTGATTGATGAACTTTTTGAAGTCCAAAATGTCTTCCATCAAATGGAACAGGCTGTGGAACAGCATCGTTTAGAGTTAAAAACATTTGAAGTTAAAGTGAATCAAGTTTTGAACGAAAACGAACGACTCTTGGAACAAGTTATTAGCAAAGATATCGTGAACACTATTGTGAATTCTTCTATGGATATTGCTTCTGTGAATGTGTATGAATGTGAAAAGTGTCTCAAACTTGAGACTGAGCTTCTCAACAAGACGGATTTCGTTGAAAAAGTTGTAGAATACTAGTAATCTAATGAATCAACCAAGAACAATAAGTGAGATGTGGGTTGGATTGTTAGAGAGAAACTTGGTGAGTCTAGGTAAGTCTAGGTATTTCTTCCGGGTGTGTGTCTAAATGTATTTTATTGCGAAATGTAAACCTTTTACGTGTCCAATAAAATTTAAAATACGCAGAGTCATTAATTAATTTCTTAATAATTATATAACACTTGATTGATGTAAACCTTAATTTATTTGGTGACCGTTTACATTGAATGATTATTTCTAGTCTACGCGATTTAGCTTAAAAGTTAAATTAAAAGTAAATGCGTATCGGACCAAAATAAATAGTGACGAATAATAGGAGTCGTAAAATGACCTGAAATTGAGAAATGTTACAGTCTCCACCCGTTAAAAGAGCTTTGTCCTCAAAGCTTAAGACCTTGTAGTGGATGACGAAGCCCGATTTGTGAAAAGCTATGGGTATTTCTGTTTGAACGAATCTTCATGTTCCCAGGTGAACTCAGGACCTCTCCTAGAGTTCCAGTGAACCTTAACCAATGGTATCCAACTTTGCTTTAATCGTTTGATCTCCCATTCCATAATTTCAATGGGCTCTTCCACAAACTAGAGCTTATCATCAATGTGAATTCCTTCCAACGGCATGGCTAATGGTTCGTCAGCATAACATTTCTTCAGATTAGACACATGGAAAGTATGGTGAACCCTGCTCAACTCTTGAAGAAGTTCCAGCCTGTAGGCAACCTTTCCAACCTTGGCTAACACCTTGAAAGGTCTGACATATCTTGGGTTCAACTTGCCCCGCTTACCCGAAATCGTACCAACCCCTTTATGCAAGTGTGAAACCTGAGCATAACCCATACCCCAACTTCAAACTCATCGGCTTTCACTTCAAATCCCGTAGCTCTTTTGCGATCCCTGAGCACTTGAATTCTCTATTAGATCATACGATCTTCACCGTTTTATTTGAATCAGTTCCGGACCAGTCAGTGAGCAACTCCAACTTCCTGGCCCAACAAACAAGTGACGAAATTTCCATCCATAAAGTGCTTCATTAAGGTGCGGCCTTTATGCTAGCGAGATAATGTTTGTTTATACAAAAAATTCCGGCTAATGGCAAAATGCTTAACCCAGCCTTACGAAAATCATCACGCAAGCACGTAGTATTTCCTCGAGAGTTGAATAGTCCTCTCGCCTGTCCGCCAGTTCAAATGATAACGCGGTCTCATCACTCCGGTTCCTGTACCCAATAGCTTTCTTAAATGAATTCGCAGAAGTTTTGATGTGAACCTTCCCATTAACGATCATAAATGATTGAAACAGGTATTCCATGTCTTGCAATCAACCTGTTTCGTGGTAGCAACCATCGCCAACTTGTCACAATATATCCAAATTTCCCTTATTGTCAAAGTGAGCAGGACTTTGTGAGTCGATCCATAATTCACCCAGATGTTGTCAAAACTGTATGACTTAGGAAGCTGGTGATGAAAATCCATCGTGATATTATCCCACTTCCACTTGGGTATTGCTGGTTGTACTAACAGTCCTGATGGCCTTTGGTGTTCGGCCTTACCTTTGCACATGTCCAATCACTTGCTAACAAATTTAGCCGATGATCAACTTTCATATTGGGCCACCAATATAGCTTTTTCATGTCTTGGTACATCTTTTCTGAACCAGGATGGATAGAATACTTCGACTTGTGGGATTCGCGCATAATCACGGATCTTAAGTCGCCATAGCAAGGTAACCAACTCCTGCCGTTTAGACATAAAGTTCCATCAGCACGTGGTTCTAATTTTTCCTTGGGTATATCCTTTCTGATCATACCACCTACGTCTTCATTCTCAAGATTCTATGGTTTCAGGGCTTCGATCTGCGCTTCTAGTATTTGTTTAGGAAGATCCAAGCTAATAGTCATAACTAAGGCTCGAACCCGCAATGGTTCAATTCGTTCCTTACGGCTCAATGCGTCGGCTACTACGTTTGCCTTCCCCGGGTGGTAACAGATGTCACAATCATAATCACTTAGCAATTTAAGCCAACCGTGTTGCCTCATGTTAAGCTCCTTTTGGTCAAGAATGTGTTGTAGGCTTTTATGGTAGGTGAATACGGTGCATTTGGTTCCATATAGATAATGCCTCTATATCTTTGAAGCAAACACCACCGATCCAAGTTCTAAATCATAAGTGGTGTAGTTCTTCTCGTGAATTTTTAGTTGTCGAGAAGCATAGGTAATCACCTTCTCTCTCTCTGCATCAATACAACACCTAAACCCTTGTGTGACGCATCACAATAGACCACAAAGTCTTTGCTTCCTTCAGGTAAAGCTAGAATCGGCGCACTGCACAACTTCTGCTTTATCAACTGAAAAGTGGTGCGTACTCAATCTTTTTCTCCCTAATCGAACTCCTTTTTTAGTGAGCTTAGTCATTGATTTAGAAATCTTCAAAAATCCCTCGATGAATCTCCTATAGTAACCAGCAAGACCTAAAAATTAGCGGATCTCCGTCGGTGTCTTAGGAGATGCCCAATCTTTGATAGATTCTATCTTGGCTAGATCCACATGTATGCCTCTGCTATCAATGACATGACTGAGAAATTGTACCTTCGGGATCCAAAATTCACATTTTGAAAACTTGGCATACAACTTCTCCTTCTTGAGCAATTCCAAAATTGCCTTAAGATGTTCTTCGTGCTCTTTCTTGTCCTTTGAATAAATAAGTATGTCATCAATGAAGACAATTACAAACTTATCCAAGTAGGGCTTGCACACTCGGTTCATGAGGTCCATGAATACCGCAGGTGCGTTTGTTAGCCCGAATGGCAATAAACTGAAAAACTCGTAAATGGACCACTAACCGATTTCGAATGCCGTCCTTGGAATGTCTTGCTCTTGTACTCTAAGCTGGTGATAACCCGATCTCAAATCTATCTTCGAATAAATACTAGATCCCTGGAGTTGATCAAATAAATCATCGATCCTCGGGAGTGGGTAACGATTCTTCACTGTCAGCTTATTTAATCAGTTATCATGCACATCCTGAATGACCCATCCTTCTTTTTGACAAACAAGACCAGGGCTCCCCAAGGCGAGGAACTAGGCCTTATGAAGCCCTTGTCGGAAAGCCTGTATTATTCCAACAAAACTCCTTCATTTCGGACAGACAATCGATATGGTGCTCGAGCTAAACGGGCGCGGCTCCTGAATTAAGTCGATATAGAATTTCTAACTGGTCGATAGACCGGAGGAATGACCCGCAAGTCCCCTCAGGAAATAAATAGGAAAATCTCGGACGACTGGTACGTCCTTAAGTTTCTTCCCTTCCGACTTGTCCTCCTCTTTTTTAGCGGATATCTGTGCCAAAAAGATCTGACATCCTTTTGCCATGTACTCTTTAGCCTTTGAACATGAGATAATGGTTAACCGAGATTCTCTCCCATTGTTACTTTTGTTACCTAAAAAAGTCAAGGTTTCATTCCCAAAGGGAATTCGAACAAGTTTCTCATCATACACGATCACGGCATGACATCTTCTTAACCAATCCATGCCGATAATAACGTCGAAACTACACAGTTCTACGGGCATTAGATCTATTTTGAACAGATGGTTTAAGAATGTTAAAGTGAAACACCGTATAATAGTGTCTACCCTGACTATTTTCCCATCAGCTAATTTGACATCATAACTATTTCCTAATGGAGTTGGGACAATGTTAATCAGGGAACTAAACGCAAAAGATATAAAGCTTCTATCGGCGCCAGTGTAAAATAAGATGGATGCATAACGGTTGTTTAAAAGGAACGTACCCGTGACGACATTGGAGTCTGGGTCCCTCGATGCGTTTCCTTTCTTTTCCGCATTCCCAACTGCATACACCCAACATTGTGCACTCCCATTTCCCCCATCCTTATTCTTCAACTTAGGACAATCATTTTTGAAGTGTCCTGGAGCTCCACATTCAAAACAACCATTCCCTTTAGGATTTTCCCCATTGCCCTTCTGAGTATTAGCAACATTTGTGTTGCCTGAACCCCTGCAGTCGCGGGCAAAGTGCCCTATCTTATTACACTTGTAGAACTTCTGAGTACACGGGCCATTGTGGTAAAAATGGCACTTGGTGCACTTGGGCAAAGATCCCCCATACGGCTTCTTTTCACCTGTCCCCATATTCTAGACCTTGGCGACATTCTGCCTTTTGAAGGGTTGTTGTTGGTGACCATGGTTGTTTTTGGATGAATCATCAGCCTTCCTTTTGTTGTTAGTCTGCCTTTCCGCATAGGTGCGGAGTTTCTGATCCATAAAGTCGTTGTCCAACTCAATGGTCTCATCCAACGTCTTGGGTCTAAAGGACTTGACACTTCCATAAATATTATCAAGGAGTCCACTGATGTACTTGTCAATCTTAGTTTCATTAGCGACAAACTTGGTACATATCAGGGTTAGCTCTTGGAAACGTTCAGTGTATGTTGGAACATCGTTCCCTTTGACCTTTAGGTTTCATAACTCGATTTCTAGTTTCTTGATTTCACCCTGCGGACAATACTTGTCCGTCATTTTCTTCTTGAGCACTTCCCAAGTCATTGAGTATGCATCAGGACGTAAGGATCTTATCTGACCATTCCACCAAGTCAAAGCAGCCCTTAATAGAGTGCATGTGGCAAACTTAACCTGGTTTTCAATAGCACAACCACTGATATTGAAAACTGATTCCATCTTCTTGATCCACCGGGTTACGACTCCGCTACGACACAGGGATGTTGTTGTCCTTCATTTCCTTAAAAGTTCAAATGGTTGACACTTCATAAAGTCAGCGTAGAAACAAGGGCGGCCGGAGATTTGCACGTCTCCTATCTGTTATCCCCAATTTGAATGTAGCTCCACTCCATTAGTGGAGTTTCACAGAAGGGCTTGATCAATCATAGCTTGGACGGATTCTGGAGTCATGTTGTTTAGGTTGGTGTTGTTAGGAGTGGTATTCGGTCCTCGTCGTATCGCAGGTGCCGTGATTCGTCTAAATCACAAGAGACAAAACGTGAGGTCATAATCATGACAAGATATACAATAATTTACAGATGAGACAACAACACAAGAGAGGTATATAGTACAACAAAACACATCTAATTCTTCATAACTTGGAAGATTTTACATGAAATAGTTTTTGGTACACAAAATACAATACAAAAGATCTAAGGTCATGCTAGCGGGGAGAACCCCTAATACTTAACATGCCTGAACAACAGCCTAGCAAAATAAAATGACATAAACCACTAGATGTGACTATCAGCATCCCTAGAAGCCTCCTGGTGATCTGGAGCTCTAGCATCTGATCCTGACTGTCTAGCTCTTCTATGCTGCCCTCGATGTGCTAACAACTCGGCCTGCATGTCACTCATCTCTCGCCTCATATCTCTCATTACTCATAGAAGTCCTCCATCTGCTCCTGACAGCCTACCGGTCAGTCTCCTCAAAGCGCTGCCATCATCGGCTGCTGCATTGAATGCGATCTCAAGTACCTGATGCTGGGTCTGAAATAAAGTACTAGCTGCAACTGAGCTGTGTCTGATGTGCATAGAGCTGAGACTCATGTGCATATACCTGCTCATGGTGGGTTTGGAGCTCAAAATGAACCGCCTGGCTCATTCCTATAGACATGAAACCCAAGCCTCTTGGGAAGGCATAGGCCTCGCTCCTCCACAATCTGGAAGGGTCTCCTATAAGCTATTCCATCCTCCTAAGCAAGCAACTCGTTGGCGAGTCTATAAAGATCGCCGTGATATGCACTCCTCCCCTTGAGCATCCTCTAGTAGAGCATATAATAATCTTAATGTATCATGCTCATTAAGCTCAGCAAGCTCTGTAACCCTGAGTATGAACCTCATCCCAAGGTTATAGGGTACTTATCTCAGGAAACTGCTCTGCTGGATCTACCCAAGTAACCCTTAATACCTACCCAACCTCACTAATCCACTTTGTCTCCTTTCAGCATTCCACAGTGCTACAACCCATAATCATCCCTCAACCTCCGATAGGATTACAGTAGAACTCTTCCCTATCTCATACCTGGGGGCCTAGAGTAGACAAACACAAACCTCTTGCGAGGATGGCCAGCTCGGACCTCGGGAACATCATGCCCTATGGTCACAATTAGGTGGTGGTATGTATATGAGATGGTGGTATGAGGTAATGTAATGCGGCAGTAACTGACATTGATAAGGGCCCTGATGGAGGCTATCCTGAGAGTCCAGATTTTGGGTTGGACCCCCCAAAAGAATGGTAGTAATGGTGATGGCACATTGTAGGGATGAATGTGCCAGGTGGGGCCTGCACCTACACAGGGCGCTCTCCTACAGAGGGTGGTGATAGTAAGATAGGTGGTGATGGTGATGGAGTAGTCATGGCTAGAAGTCTCTCAACCTCTGCCTCTGGTGGAAGGGATATAGAAGCCTGAAGCCGGATAGTGATCCTAGCTCCAGTGGTAGACATGTCAGTGGAGGCTGGTGGTATAACAAGCTCTGTTCCCTCAGGTGGGGAAACATGCTCAACAGTAGGTACAACAACAGCAGAGTCGGCCGGAGCTAAGTGCCCCTCCTCCTCCTCGTCCTCATCCTCGTCATCGGTGTCATCCCCAGATGAATCACCATCATCATCATCTCCATCATCTTCCCCGTCCATGGGATAGTCAACTGGACTATCCTCTGTCTCGTCATCCTCTAACTCCTCCGGATCCTCCTCGGGATCCGACTCAGCAACAAACCCTGGTGACTCGGCAGTGGGTGAATCAACAAGAGGTAATGGCTGCTCCTCAGCCAGGAACACATGCTTATCCTCCAATGGTATATACTCAGGGTACATAGGCTCTGGCATGTAGTCAGGATCATGTGCCTGTATGAACATAGGCTCACGCTCATCCCCATCCTATGGTACTGATGATGTCTGTGGCTCCTCGAGGCCTGGTATGTAATCCGGTGATGGTAGGGCTACCGACTGCATAGGGAGTCCATCGTATCCGTATACGATGACTCACGGAATGCCTCTATCAGATATCTCCTCATCGGCTCCTCAAAAGACTCTGCCTGGCTCGAAATCGGTGTAGACGGAAGTGTAGGTAACCGCAGATGATGCAAAAGACATGACTACTGCAAAAATAAAAAATAACTTATATAAGTATTAATTATAAGACTCTTATAGTAATATACATAATATAATTTATATACGCGTATATCATCATTAGCACGCACTTACAAACTACGAATGCTAAAACAGTGATGTCATTAAAACAAGCTGCTAGATTGGCAAACAAATAATGTATGGTGTATCCCGTGTAAAACCCCATTTGTAAAAGCATTGTTTGAAAATGGGTATAGTCTAGACAAAACCTTTTGACCTGGTTCTCTAATAAACTGCTCTGATACCAATCTGTAACACCCCCAAATTGGGTTTGCAGCGAATGTTGAATATCTAAGGCGATTACTATCATAGATCAATAGCACAAGATAAGAACGAGACACTAAACTGTCTTGTAAAAAGATACATTGATTAAAAAAATACATGTTCATCTACATAAGCACAGGCTTTAAATAAAATTGTCGACAATATAATTAAAATTTTCGGTTTATAACAAATGTTCCCAAAATGTAATACATCCTAAATATTTAGTACAAACTCTCCAAAGAGTGACCCCCAATATATCTTGGCACCTTGTGCCTTATTGACCTGAGAAAACATGCTTAAAACGTCAACATAAAGTTGGTGAAATTCATAGGTTTATGTAAATCAATAGTAGGACCGCAATATTTCCAAGTGCATGATTAAGCAACAGATGCAAACATCATAAAAAGTAATTATGTTTTCCTAAGCTCATGACACTGAAGCTCGATGTATATGAATGCAATAAATTGCTAATATTTGCCCGTGAATGATGTTCTAACCCGCAACATCCCAAATCCGACATGGTATACGTTTGTTATCTGGCAAACCGGCACAGTGAGCACTACTCACCCAAACGGGGACGTCAATCCCAAATAGATCTATTTATAACATTCGCTCTCACAATATAGTAATTGACAGTTCATGATAACGGGCTCAGTGGGTTATCGCTACTTAGGCAAACACGTAATCATAGTATAAATGTACACTTGCGTCCAATTTGTAAAACAAAGCATGTTCTCACCCCAAAGATGTAAATCATTTAAGTAATGTAAAACATGGGGCTCTGACTCAACCTTAGAGAATAGTCCTCTGAAAATGATAATTAAATCACAAGATGGAACATTAATCACCAACCGTCAATTACCTAAATAAATTACGGCCAGACTTAGCCTACAGTTTAGGCTATAACGACCCATTAGAAACTACAATAATTTGCTAGATATAATATATATATAATATATATATTATACTGTTAATACTTTTTGTGGGTGGTGCAACATGTTTATTGTATTTGTCTGACTTGATGGCTCTTGGGAAGGTATACATTTACACACGTTCAAGTATATATGTATAACGTTATTAATAAAATATTCATAATTTATTAAGTCCGTCGCTTTCATTTGTATAATATCCTATATAATATTTTAACTGTCCAAGCTTAAGTGTTTATAAAAATCACCTTTATTCATAAAATACCCTTAGGTTTCCTATATTTACAAAAATGCCCCTATGTTATGAAAATAGGATAATTATAATTTTTAAACCCTTAAGTTTCCAAAATTACACTTTTAGTCCTTTAATATTACAAGGATTTCACTTTAGGTCCTTATACTTTCAAAACAGTCCTTTAAGTTTCAGAAGTGACCAAAACAGTCCCTACATTTTGTAAATACAGTTTTGGCAGTTTTAACCTTTAAGTTTACAAATTTACATTTTTAGTCCCCTAACTTGTAAAAATCGCTTTTTAAGTCCAAATAAGTCCTAGCAAGTGGCATTTGGTTTTAATGGACTCCAATAAGCCATATAAGTTGGGTCAGCTTATAAATAAGCTCGGATGAGCTTATTTTGGCTTATTGGGCCTTATTGGACCCGTTAAGGTCCAATAAGCAATCTAAAGGTCCAAATGAGTTTTCAAAGGCATATAAGCCCTCATTAAGTTTATTTAAACTTATTTAAAACTGTTAAGCTAAAAAATAAGCTCATGTGAGCTTATTTGAGCTTATTCGGGCTCATTGGGCTCGTTAGCCCAACAACCTTAAACCGAAAGTTTTCAAAATGTTTACTAGAGCTTTATAATGTGATCCAACATGTTTTCTAGTCTAAATAAGCACTCGTGAGTCTGTTTTTATTGCTCAGCTTATTTATAAGTCAATAAGCTCGTTAATGGGCTTTTAGGCCTGTTAAGAGCTCGTTAAGGTTATACGTGTTCAAGCTTGTCCAATTTTGGTCCATTAGCATTTTGAAGCTCATTATAAGTCCATATTTCTATATAAGCTCTCATATAAGCTATTTTGAGCTTATTAGGGCTGTTGGGTCCATATTGGGCCTCGCTAATGACCACCATGTCCATTAAGGCCGGTATGGTTTCTAAGGGTGTCATTTGTATAACTAGGTTCCATAAGCCCTTTTAATCCATCAATAGGCTCTAGTGAGCTTAATATTAAGCCGTGGGCCCTAACTAACGGGCTGTTGGGCCTGTTGGGCCTAAATGCGGCTGTGTGGATTTAACGAGACCATTTAGTGGCCCGTTAAGCTCCTTATGGTTTCTTAGGTTTTGTTGTGCTTCTAGAAATCATTGTAAGCTCATTTAGCACTCGAAATGGTTGTGGTCGTCACATGCAAACGTCTAGTAATGTCGTATATACTTTCCCAAGCCACAATATTGTGTTTACTTTAAAATTTTACGTATAGTTTCATGTATTTTGAGTGTAAGAGTTTGTTGTTCACGTTGGTGTTCACATTTGAATATAGACAAACACGTTTATGCCTTTGCTCGCCATTTAATCATGTTGTACATGTTTCTTAACACCACACAAGATAGATTACATGTATATATGTGTACGTGTACCACGCATGGGTTGAACCATGCGTGTTCACACCCATGTAAACTCGTTAGTCACCTATTACGTGGCCTATACGACTAGATATCAAGGAAATAAGTATAATATGAAATGTACAAGTTTGACACGACTTACAAAGGGTCTTAGTAACTTGGTTGACAAGTTTGGACGTGAAGAATGCTAACCCGTGTCACACGATCGTATAACCCAATGTACGCCAACCCTAAGCTTTAAAGCTTATCAAATAACTCAACCTTGGCTCGCGTTCCTCCTTATGAACTTGTATGAATACCCTAGTATTGTTTGTGGGTTCGAATGAGATTTATGAAGGTGTTTGTTTGCGGCTTATGACCCGAGACAAGAGAGACAAGGATGGTTTGTTTGAGAGAGAGTGTTTAATGTGTTTATGAGTTTTCAAGAAGTGTTAAGTGTCAATGTGAGTGTGTATATATAGGCATGAGAACTAGTTAGCTTTCCTAGTCCCAAAATCAAACCAAACTGTGCCCTCTTGTGTGGTTTTGTGGTTTCTAGTTATCAAGACATGGTTTTGCTAATACTACTTAGTACATATCTTAATTACAAGATATATGTACAAGATTTACTAGGATTTAGCAAGATTTCATGGTTTGTGTATATGTATGTTGTTGCCGCGGGTATCAAAGGAAAAGAGGGATCCAAAGTGGTCTTTATCCAATGTGTATTAGCTTAACTAGGAGACATTAAGGACACTTCTTAATTAAACCCTTGATGTACAAGTACTTAGGAGATATTAAGGATTTTCTAGTTGCTTTTGTTTCCCCACATCCGGCCCTAGTGGGTTATTAACACAAGATTTTATTAAATTTTGTGTTTAAGGATTAAAAGTGGGTGTTGGTTTGAGTCTAGGTAAGTCTAGGTATTTCCGGGGTGTGTCTAAATGTATTTTATTGCGAAACGTAAGCCCTTTTACGTGACCAATAAAAATAAAATACGCAAAGTCATTAATTATCTTCTTAATAATTATATAACACTTGATTGATGTAAACCTTAATTTATTTGGTGACCGTTTACGTTAAATGATTATTTCTAGTCTACGCGATTTAGCTTAAAGTTAAATTAAAAGTAAACGTGTATCAAACCAAACTAAATAGTGACGAATAATAGGAGTCGTAAAATGACCTGAAATTGAGAAATGTTTCACTATCACCAATGCATTTTTTAAGTACGGACATCCACCATGACCAACATGGATCTGTTTCTCCTTTGCATATACCAAAAGCAATTTGCACAATCTGGTTGTTTCCATCCATGCCCACAGCTACCAGATTTGTTCCCTTGTGTTGACCCTTTAAGTATGTCGCATCTATTATAAGCAACGGCCGTAGACAATGCATGAACGCATGAATCTGAAATAAAACGTTATAAATATAGTATGGCAACCTACTATAGTTTAATTATTCAAATAATATGATCATGACTTACCGATGCACCAATGACAATGAATAACATCTCGAAAACACTTTTTTCGTCTATTTTGATACGTGTGACTGTGCCTTGGTTTTTTCGTTCTAGGTTATAACAATAATACGGTAGCATTTAAAAGGATTCAAACGGCGAACCCCTTATCTGTTGTATAGTATAATCCTTCCCCCTCCATTCTTGTTGGTAAGATATATTTATTTTATATTCGGACAAAAGATCTTGTTGTATATCATTCCCTTTTATTACACGCTTAGGGTCTTGTAACTTTTGAGTGAGAAGGTGAGCTATTACCTTTTTGTTTACGTTTTGATGGTTAGGATATGTTTGAGTTTTTGGACATGTGTGAATATCATTAAAAAATGTAATGCTAAACTTTTGTGTAACCCCCCCCCCCCCCATCTTGTAGCACGAATCTTCCAGTCACATTCTTTAAAATGAACGCATTTCACTAATTACCTATCTTGGTTTGACCTTTCTAATAAAAATTGGTAACCCTCGTCTAAAGATTTCAATCTAATTTCCAAGACTAAAGCTTCCTTATTGTCAAAAATATTACCTACCTTAACCTCTGTTTCTTTTTTATATTCCTTTGAAATCATAGGTTTGGACTTGTAAAGTGGTGTTTCTGGAATGTCAGGCTTAAATGACATGAACTTCTCCTATTTATGGTAATTGGGTTGTGCATTTTTATGTACCACATTATCAAAAGAAGTTTGTTTATCTTCGTATTCGTTGTAGTCTCCGAACGCAAAAGATGATTCGGGTTTTTCAAAATGGGACTCATTTTTTATCCCTGAATCATTATTCAGAAAATCACTAGGTCCAAAATTGAAAGACAAACCATTGTTGAATAAAGACGTACTTGTATTATTATTACTGTATATTGTGGGACTTACGTCATCATTAGATGGTCCGATGTTTTCTAAAGTTGTCGGTTCAAAAAAATTAGAAAACATGTTTTCTTGAGTGTTTTCAACAAAACTTGTAGTATCGCCTATTACCTTATGTTGAGAAACATACAAATGTGCTATTTCATCTTTTGAATTGCAAGCACATTCAACAAAAAATTGTACCTCATTGTCGTTTGTGATGTCAAAAATATCGTCAAATGACAGCAGCTTAGCAGACAAATTTAATGGATAATTTGCTTCCAATTTGAATTTCTTCATGATCATATCTTGTAACATTGTGTATGCCAAATCAGAATGCATAATGGAACCTTGATTCGTTCCATTATAATGAAGGATACATTTAAATTTTGTAATATTTGAATCCATTTCTTTGGAGGAAGTTAGAGTTTAAACTATTTTCATTTCTAGTTACTTTCATGATATATATAGTAACTGAAAACAATGTCATTGAATTGTCCAATCTGTAACAGAAGTGTCAATTCTTGTCATAAATCGCTACAAATATTAAGTGATGAAACCAATCTCATTGACTTGTCAAATCAATGTTTCTATTCAATCATTGTATTGTCCAATCTCTAACATAAGTGTCAAATCTTGTCATAAACCGCTACAAATATTAAGTGATGAAACCTATGTCATTGACTAGTCAAATCAATATTTCAATTCAATCACTGAATTGTCTAATCTGTAAAATAACTGATGAAATCATGTCATAAATCGCTACAAATAATAAGTGTTGAAACCAATGTCATTGACTTTGTCTAGTAAATGTTTCTATAAAGCAAAAGAATTGTCATATCATGTCATAAATCGCTACAAATAATAAGTAATGAAACCAATGTCATGGACTTGTCAACTCAATGTTTTAAAAAATTAATTTAATGTTTCTATAATAAATTCCTATATATACAATAATACATTTCTATGAAAGATTACATTATTATTATGAGAATGGTGCCATATGAAGCTTTTAAACGTCGTTGTGGAACTAGAGATGTAGTTCTGCGAGAATTGTATAAACCTAAAAGCCGTGGTAAACTATACTATGCATGTCCACGATCCAAGGTGAACAATCACATGTTTTTTATTTGTGTAATATAGATATAATCAGGTTAGTTGTTAAAAATGATTTCTTTATTCTTTAACAGCCTTGTGAATATTATTTTGGATGTGGATTTTTTTATGGAAAGAGAAACGAGTCTGTCTACTGGTCGATTCTCCTGGAGCTTCATCGACTACAAGTTATTCTCCAAGACCTTCAACACCTCCAAGCTATTCTCCACGACCTTCAACACCTCAAAGTCGTCCCTCAGGAACATCAAGAATTGCAGGGTGCTGAAACTGCAAGCACTTTCTTGGAAAGATAAAAATACTCGAGGCAACATTGGAAATGTATATGCATCCGGAACAACACACACGTAATTTAACCGCATTACTTCATGAAGTTTACAACGACATGGGAAATCTTGGTTTAGAGTAGTTTGTCATTTGGAATGTAATTCGTATGATTGATTGTTTTAACTTTTATAACTTTTCTAATGTATTAGATGTCTATGTATGATAAATGTGGGTGTTTCATAAAAACTTATAGTCTTTACAATAACAAATTAAAACACAATACATAACACATTCATTAAAATAAAATTACAAACTACAATAAGAAGACTAAACACAATATTGAATTATAAAAAAACATAACATTGTAAATTAAAACATTAGATAACCAAACTAGTGCGGTTTTAACATTAATATATTAGTTCATTATTTGGTTCAATAAGAATAATTAGTGACTCTTTGAATGGGTCAATGAAAAATGAATCACAGTTTTCTTCAACACCGATGTTTTGAAAGTACTGAATGGTTGGATGGAACACTTGTAGTGAGCAATACCATTGCTGGAAAATCGTAGCTTCCACTATTGGTTGGTTATCCTTACTGAATCTAAGTAATTTGAGATAATGACCTGCTAGGTGTGGAATGGTGAATAGCAGACTACATGATCCTTTAACTTCTAACGCCCATGCATAAATAATACGAAAATTCCCGAAATCAAAGCTTCCAGAAATTATAAGAGAGTCTCCTAGCTGAGAAATATAGTACGAAGGTGAAAACTCCCCAACTAGTATCTGTTCAGGCATGTCTTGTACATGAAATTGGTGAGTAACCAAATCAAATGAAACTATCAGAATATTTTACCATCTATGACTGCTTGACCTGCCCGTTTTATTCTTATTGATTCACGTGGCAAACAGTCATAATCAAGATTATACAAAGTTCTAGAGCTTAATGTAGACACTGACACATACCATGGACCGTCACCGTATAACGGGTAATTTATCTTCAAAAGGGTTGGATCTAGAGTGACAAGACGAATACCAAAACCAAATATAATTTTTGGTGATCAAGTTGAAACGTGTAATTAGGGACTGATATTCCAACCGATTTTTTAATTGATGGGTTCCAAAAGGGAAGCATCGAATTATCGCCAAAGGCAAAACACCATACACCTTCAGATGAAGCAACTGGTGTAAAAGAGATAATATTTAAATTAGAATTCATATGCCTAAAGGCTAAGTTTTCATCTACATAATACATAAAACCATGATTATCATGCTTATAGCTTAAATTAAAACAACAACTATTTCTCTCACGAACACCGTAATTACGAATGAATTCGAAATTGTCAATGGAAAACTTCCATTGCTTTGACACAGTACGAAATTGAAGTAAAGACTTCACAGGAAGTCTATTCATGATATCCATTTGAATGTCAAACGGTATGTTGTCCGACATATTTTCTTTCTTTAGATGATAGATACGGTTGTATGATGGTTTTGTTAGTAGAAATAAGGTAAGGTTTTAGTTTTGTAGTATGTTGCTTTTCTGAGTATATATAGGGTAACAATTCGATTTATGTGTAGAAACAGTAATTTGATTACTTACTATTACAAGATTACATGACAAGATTACAGTGATTTGATTACTTACTATTACAAGCTTACATGACATGATTTGATATATGAAACAGTGATTTGATTACTTACTATTACAAGTATGTGGAACAGAACACGCCATTTATATTTTTGATATATGAAATGTAAAAAATAAGATTCAGTTTAAAAATTTTATAATTGAAGGGTTATTTATAGGTTTATAAAAAGCAACAGAAGTGTCAGATAATGTCATAAATCGCTACAAATAATAAGTGATGAAATAAATGTCATTGACTTGTGAAATCAATGTTCTTGTACAATTATTGAATTGTCAAATCTGTAACAGAAGTGTCAGATAATGTCATAAATCGCAACAAATATTAAGTGATGAAACAAATGTTATTGAGTTGTCAAGTCAATGTTTTTGTATAGTCATCGAATTGTCAAATCTGTAACAGATAATGTCATAAATCGCTATAAATAATAAGTGATGAAACAAATGTCATTGACTTGTCAAATCAATATTTATGTACAGTCATTGAATTGTCAAATCTAATAATATCATTTTCATTATTAATTAAAGATGCTCATACATTATATATAAGTTACAGATATATTCATATTACAACATTCTCTAAACTATCTAACATAGCAATGGATGTGTCTTCAAAAAAATGTATTTTACATTTTAATACATTTGAGGAAGGTGTGATTTTTTACGATGATATGACATACTCAATGTTACTTGAATTTGTTGGGAAGAGATTCAATTTAGATCCAAATGTCCGGTTCAATTTATCGTTTAATCTTCCTGCAATTGAAAGGGATATTACAAACGACAATGATGTCGAATTCTTTATTAATTGTGCTACTAATTCTATAACTGATGAAATACCACATTTGTACATTCATCCACCTAAAGTTGAAGCAAGGATAATACCCGGGCCAATGGGTATTCTTCAAAAGGCGTTGGCATAAAAAAAAGCAGACGTTCAGGCAGGGGGTCATGATAACATATTGACAACCAAGGAGTATGTCAGGAAAGTAAATGAAGATGCGTCTCAAGATGATCATTTTATGCAAGGGCCATGGCTACAAGCGATTGTCTATCTTCATGGTGAAGGGGTCATTGTATCTAGTTGTCTTGGCGATATGAAAAAATATTGCATCAAGGGGAAACTTGAATTAGTGGTTGGGGTTGTCAAGACTTGTACACCAAATTCATTGGGAGACATGACAGTTACACTAAAAGATCCAACAGGTACAATGGGAGGTACGATTCATTACAAAGTCTTCCAAGATGAAAAAAATGGGTACACAAAGTCTATCAAAGTCGGATCTGTTTTGATACTTCGTAATGTTTCTGTCTGGACACCAACACCATCACAACATTATCTTAACATTACAATCAGAAACATTGTTAAGGTATTCGACAAGGACACTGAATTTTAACCCTTTTCAAATGTTTGTTTTTACATATTTTCTTGTATGTTTTTAAATCAAGTTGTATTACAATAATGTTCATCGCTTGTAACGTTTTATTAATTCTAGGACGTTGTACCCTCTTTGGTCTCTCCAATATATTCTAAAAAAAATTTAATAAACTTTTATTACTTCATGATGGTTACTATTATAAAAGTGGAATTGTAAATAATTTCAGGATTACCGGGTCGCATAAGCCATCATCACCAGGATGCGACGGGTTAGGGGGTTGCCAATTTGGATTTGGCGTGTACACTGGCATCTGGCTATGCCAATTAGAACTATCGGACTGCGATGGCATTGATGTTTGCCAGTTTGTTGGCGTAGCCGTATTAAAGATAGGGTTGTTTGTCGGCGTCTGGAAAGGAGACGGACCACCCTGTGGAAACAAACAAATAAAAAAGTATAATACTTGCTTACTTTTCAGCAAGGACAAAATATATGACTATCAAATCCACATAAATTATACCTGTATGCTTTGAAATCCAGACAAATCACTTAGCCCATAATGCTGATCGGCAATGATCGGTTCTCTATTTGATCTCGTGTCAACATTCAGCTCCTCCATATATTTTTTCATTGCTTCAACTATATTTTGGCCCTGTTTCATCATTTGATCCATCCCACTTCTTTGTTCCTGAAACTCTCGATATATATCAGACGGTACTTCATAATGATTTTCCCGGTTTAAGTGAGGAGGTCTTCGTTCTCGTTCAGTAACACAACCGTCAAAGTAGGCCCTGCTAGAAAGCCACCAACCCTAGAAAGCCACCAACCCGATCCAGCCTCAACCTCATCCGGTATCAATCTTTCCGCAGGTACACGTCCCTTTAAAGTATAAAAAGGGACATTAAGTATGAAATAAATAACGTAATCAAATTAATAAACTATAACATTACATAAAACTCACATGAAGAAATTTACGAAGCATGGGTCGATAAAACTTCTTATTGGAAGTCCATGCAACTATTCTTGGATAACGCATGTGACGTGTATAAAATTCATTCGGCCCTAACCGGAACACCTCCAATATCCATGTCTAAAAAAAATATTTTGTTTCAATTACTTTATGTTACACATATATAATTTAAATGCTCAATTAAATATTATAAACTAAATAATGACATACCTTAAATGCCCAAGTGAATCCCAAAAGTGAATACGTTTTCTTTTTATCTTCGTTTGTCGACTGAGTGGCATATAAGGGAAGCCAACGTTTAACATTTGCATCCTTTAGACTATAGTACAATGTCGGCCAAACGTAGGAACCCCAAGGATAGTCGTCCCAACCATCTCTATCATTTGCCAACCTTAAAATCCAATTAGGGACAGGACGTTTATCCTCCAAACCTAATAACACTAACTGCAAAATGCCTATACAACAGAGGCTAACAGCATCATCGTCGTCTAATTTTTTAAACGACTTGCTTATCAATCAAATCTTCAACATCTTTCCCGGTTATACGTTTACCATCTAAACGTGACGAAAACACCCGTCGCCTAAAAGGAATAGGCTTATCCTTGTCGTCATAGTCATCCGAATACTCTACCCCAAACTTTAAGCCAGTAACTAGACAAAATTCTTCTCTTCCAAATTGTATTTGAAAATTATCATACATATGGTAATACAAAGGTACATTTTCATTTTCACCGCCTACTAACAACATTTGACGACCTAACATAAAATGTATCAAAATACAATTCTCAGTCCAATCCTCTAAATTTAAAAACCAACCAAAACAACTTTTCCTAAATAATCCTTCCCGTCGAGTGCCCCTAATTAGTTTTCTAATTTTTTTAATCAAACTCATTCTACTTCGACATGTAACAAGAACACGAGGTACCTAAATTATAAATAAATTGCATATATTACTACGCATATAAACATAAAAAAACAACAAAAATATTAAACGCAGTAACCAATTAAAAGAAATTATACCTCGTAGTTGCTCAAATCCATTTTATAAACACAATAAGAAACTAAATTCTTCAAACGACCGTCGGAGCAAAACCAACTCAAAACACCGGAGCAAAACAACCTATAAACCACCACAAAACCAAAAGCAGCCAACAAATTTTCGAATATTTGGTTCTAATCAACTAATGCTATATGCTTTTCATACGAACTATGAATTTTACGTTGATTCAACTATGATTTATAGTATAAGAATGGTGAAAAACTACAAAAATCATACTATTACGTTGCATGGAATTGTAAAATCAAAGACATGCATTAGTCATTTCGTTTTAGGGCTTGTAAAATCAAGTCACGACTTACAAAAAGATATCCACGGTTCCTTTTGCGTGATGACTGACACAAGACAAAAAAAAATTGTTCTCAACCCTAAATATTGCGTGATGACTGACACAAGAAAAAAATAATAATAAAAAAATGTTCTCCACCCCCTACATTGCGCGATCAACTTTTAATTTTTTTTCGTCAAATGCCTAAGAGGGTGACACGTGTTGTTCGAGTTGTCCACCGCCCAAATCACGCGATCAACGTGGTTGTTTTGGTAAAGCTCTTGTGTCAGGGTCAATAAAACAAACTTGAATTTCAATTTGGTTGTTTCTGTAAATTTCTCCATCCAAAAACACCCCATAGTAACATAAGCAAAAACTCACGTTTAGTTTTCATCATACCAAATTAAACATAAACTCAACATAAAAAATCAATTAAAAAAAACTAAACTTTCTTTTGGCTTACGCCAAGTCTTTGGTCAAATATTTGGCAAGAAGGGTTAGCGGTGCAGTAACTTATTGCCAAAGTTTTTTTAGAATGACATTTAAAAAAAACTAGCAAAAAGTTAGTTATTACATACGGGAATTTAACCAACCAGTCAAACTACTATTCTTACATGCTTTATTTTTATGCCAAACGAAAGAAAATAAACGAATATTATCAAAGATGTCACATTTCCTTCAGGTTGAGAGCAAAACATGACACTATTACGATACTGCCAAATAAACCGCAAAGCGGCCACGATGATGATGTGCATACGACGAGTCTTCTTTCTAGAGGCGGAGTACGAGCTAAAGTCAATCTCTCCAATGTAATATATAACTATTCTAGTCTTTTTTATGTTAACTTCAACTTTCATTTCGAAAATGCTATAATTACTAATGTTATATATAAGAATGCTATTCGATTTTCAAGGATAAATTACAAAACTCCTTTTTAATATTATTTTTCTTTTTACCTTTTTTGCATATAAAAAATTTATATTATTGCATATTTCATGCAAACCTAATACTACTCGTAATGGGTCGATCGACCACCAACGAGAACGCATCCCACTCATTACCCCACCCCTACTTGCGACATGTCCTCAACCCAAAAGCACAAGTCGGTCGTATTTGACACCTAGTCACTGAAGACTTGTGTGGGCTCAAAAATGTATTGTGTGGGTGATTTAATTTATATGGGATGTTGGATTATGGTAGTCGAATAGCACGAATACATTACGAATATGTGAGCCTATTGGGGGCACACACGTTAATACACGGAGAACACGTTTTATACTTCACGTTAATAATAAACTAAGGACTAGAAATAGACAAACCCGAACCACAAGGGCACACTAGAAGTAGGCCGGATTCTATGAGAATTAAAGGGGGTGTTTCGTCTATTTGGAAAACAAAAGAAACGAGAGTTGTGACGGGACTAGGACTTGTCTCCTAGTTGAATTAGGCTAGGGATGAAGGGTTATAAATACCCCTCACCCCATAGCTCATTCATAACACACACAAGCTCTCAAAATCCAAAATCAATATCGATTCTCTTTTGGCTATTTTTCCAGCCGAAGTTCGAATAAAACCCTAACCGGTTTGTTTGGTTTTCGGTTGATTCAATCCAAGCCGAAATTCATCATAAACCATCTTAAGGTTTTCGGTTCTTGTACTCCACCTTGCTCGTCACTTTGGAGAAGTACGTGCTTCGAAGATCAAAACCCTAACTAGGGTTTTCGGGTTGTTGATTTCGGTTCTACTGATTTTCGGTTGATTAGGGTTTTGTAAACCCTAATTCGGTACTGGTTTTTTTTCCGATTACAAGTCAAGGGTTTTGTGTGGTATTCGGTTATAATACAAAGGTTGTTAGTTAGTGGAGTTAAGCCTAGCAAGCTTACGTGTTTGGTTGACGTGACTGTGTGAGCAACCGTAGAGGCAATTTACTTTAATTGCTTGTTTCGTTTTCTTGATCAATTATCAAAGAGGTACGCGTTTCTTTTACTTCTTGTTTAAGTGTTAACCATATGCTATTACTAGATCCAAATCCGCTGCGTACTCGTAGTAACTTGGTTACATAGATATTAAATCCCAACAGTGGCATCACGAGCCAACTCGTTTTAGCTTTATGGGTTACACGTTTTGTTTTAATTATACGCCTAGTTTACATGCCTATCATTAAAACATAGTCTATGATCTGCTGCGTTTGATATTTTATTTATGTTTTACTAGAAAAATATGACAACAATATTTAGATTCTTGCCATAAGATAAATAAAATAAGTAGATATTGATCTTGAAAACTATTAAAAGTTAATATAGGTTAAAAAGGAAAATTAAGATTGTTAATTTAGCTTGCATGATTCCTTTTTAATTAATTGCCTATTCCGGCTATAAGACCCACTCAATCACAATATGTGGTGAATGGGGCAATCTAGGCACTTTAGCAGAAAACCTAGTGAGGGTCTTATGGTTCTCCATTTGGGGAAGACTCGCGAGAGAACTCGGATTTTACATGTTTACTTGTATGCTTAATGTCATCTTTTTATTATGAATCTATGTATGCATGTTTATTTAATGCCTACTTGTTTACACGCCTAAATAAATATGCCATATGTCTAAAAGATGATGTTGATGTAGTCTATTAATGCCACACGCCTAAAAACATTCCCTATGTGACCGGCCTTTTTGTTTCATGGAAAATTGTTTTTGTAAGGTAATTAATAAGACGTTAAACTATGAAACTTGTTTTCTTGAATTAAAAACTAGACGCTATGGACTCATTAATCACCATCATCTAGCATTATGGTCGAGAGGGAGCTTGGATAGGCCCGTAAGGCCTGTGGATTTTCTATGACGTTAGCGACGATTGCACTTCACATGTTTGAGGCACTACGTACTAACGGTAGTGGAACAAGCGTGCATTGATTTCTGGTTACAAGGCACAGACCACCCAAGACAAGTTCAGTTGACTATTGCACTAAAGCTGCAAAGGGGCTACAGACACAGATGGCTGAGTTTCCAAGAAGGCAGCAGGGACCCGCAGAAGGTCCGGCACAGCCCGATGCAAAACCAGAGGAAGGGCTGGGTATTGTTCCTAGATTTTTGTTTATGTGTAAGCTATGCTATTCAGCCTGTCAAGTATTATGGGTTATTCCAACTAGCAGCGGTATAGATCTTTGTTTATTGATTATCTATCTTTATAGCATACTAGTGTATACAGGGTATATCTCGGCTAGTATGGCTTTTAGTTATTTTGTCTTGTAACCTAGTTGTTATGATCATTTGTATATATAAACCATCCTGTATTATTTTCCATACATATGAAAAGGATGGTTTATGTTTTTATATAAATCGAGTTTATTGGAATGAATGTCGATTTGTAAATTTTCAATACTAATTTGTATTTCACCTTGTGTTTGTGATCTCGTTTATTCATTATGTTACATCGGTTCTGGTTAAGATTTTTGAAATCTAACGTGTGTATAGTGTTTTCCATTGTACTTTAAGAAAATGGCACCAAGAGGAAGGCCCACAAAACCACGACGGTCAAAAAAGGCCATCACCACAACTCCCCACACACAGATCACAACCTACTACACCAACTTCGGTCACCAGTGCCCAACTGCAGGCCAATAGATTGACGAAGTGTAACTGACTGCACTGGCAGCACGTGATACAACCAAGGAATGGGTGATGATAGCAATTCTTCGAGAGTATACAGAAGGCCTGTGCAAGTTGCTCGGGAATGCACCTACCACGGAACTTCCCAAAATGCCAACCCTTGAACTTCCAGGCACTGAGGGAGTTTGTGACTAACCATGGTTTGAGAAGATGGAGTCTGTGTTTCAGTATAACAATTTCACAATAGCTAGTCAAGTCAAAATGCGAACTTGCACTCTGCAAATCGATGCTCTTAAATGGTGGAATGCCCATCGTAAGACACTACTACCTTAGGCAGCCTCATGCCAAGCCTTGGGCAACACTGAAGAAAAAGATGACTGATAAATACTGCCGCGAGGGGCGAGATCAAGAAATTTAGGTTTTTGTTTTTGAGACTTGTGAATCTTAAGGATAAGGGCACCGATGTGGTGGCCTCTAATCGACGATTTCAACAACTAGCCTTGATGTGTGCCAGAATGTTCCGGAAGAGTCGACCAAATTGAAAGATATATCGTTATGGCTTGCCCAGAAATGATCAATGGTATGCGTAAATGCATCCAAATCAAAAAACTCATTCAAGAGTTTATTGAGTTTACTACCGAGTTAAATGGAGACAAAACCAAGGCTATGTTTCTACATGTGAATGTTAAAGCGAGTTAAATTTTTAACAGGTCAAACCGGTTAACCCATAGGTTTCAAGCAAATACGTAAATACATTTCAAGTCACAACAAAGCCTGTTTGAACTTTAGTATTATAACGAACATGCGATTCTGCAAGTTTGCAACTATTAGGTAACGTAGAAGTTTTTGCAATTTTGTGGATAATTTTAATAAGAAATCATGATATGATGGCCAAAATTATTAAGACATTGGTCCAAGGAGACAACTTACTTCACACGATCTAAATTAAGTCGCTGCCATCTTGATCTGCATCAACCAAACAAAAAACAAACAATTAGGAACATATATATCTTATATTCTTATAGTGAACGCAATTTTTTTATCGAACAAACTTGCATCTAAATTACACCATTCTTTAGGAGACATTCATGCGAAACGCTTCATTTTTAAAGACCCATAAGTTCATATGAAACTGGAATGTACAAGTCCATATGAAATGGGTACGAATGTCGACCAAATTTAAAACTAATTAACATCTTAAACACCCCAAATTCTCTCCTCCTAGAAAAAATATCAACAAAAAAACAAAATTCAACATTAACAAAATAAAGCAACAAACTTTTTAGCATTTAAATTTCTGAATTTAACCTGATTCTTAATCAAAGAAAAAAACCCCTAAATTCTAGTGTGTAAAAATGAAAAACAAAAAATTAAGGATTCACATTTGTTGATACAAATTAGTAAATGTTGCTGGGACACTCGATTGGGGTTTGGGAATTGGGGTTGCTTAGTTTACGTGCTTATTCCATCGCATAGAAACAAAAACATAACTACAACATTGATTAGTCAATACAATTATCATTTTATCAGAAGGTATTTACACTAAACAACATCAAGATTTACACATTACACATACATAGATCAGATCAAAACTTTACCTAATATCAGGGTAATATATTATGGTGGTTAATGCTCATACGAACCTCCTATTTTTGACATATAGCAGCGGAAGCTAATCTGGGGTATTATTTCATAGTACAACAGTCATAATCATAGAAAATGACTCAAAAGAGACGTTTTTGGAAAATTTAGTTATCATTCAATATTTCATCAAAGTTTTTACAAACAGAGGTCTCAAAATCTACATGAAAACATAAAGTTTGAATGATAACAGTTTAGCCATCTTCAAGTTCGTGCCACTCCATGCCATAAGATGCTCAGTTACCTGAGATAAACATGCTAAAAAGGTCAACACAATGGTTGAGTAAAATTCATAGGTTTATGTTAAACAGTTTGAATACAAGTCATTATAACAGTGGGTTACTAATTCGTTAAAATCTATATATATAATATATAAGCAAACAATCAACCAAATACCTTTAGCCAAGGTTTGGTCAAGAGTTCACAAAATAAAATATATACGTAACCGGAAGTATGATTCCCGGGTCGTTATGTCCCAACGAGGCTTAAATGGAAAATCGAATGACGGATTGATGATTGATGTTTGAATATGACAAAGGTATGATTGGTTTTCTATTTCTACAAGTTAAACATACAAAAACGATTAAATAAAACCTAAAAACGAAAGTTATATTACTTAAAACCTAAAACAGGTACGGAAAACGAGGGTTAAAAACCTAAATTTTGCAAATTAAACCATAGAACAAATTTATAAGCTAAAATAGATTCTAGATGACAAATAACGAAGTTTAAAAAAAACTAGACTAAAAACGGAGGTCGTTTGACCCAAAAACGAGTCAAAACAAAAACCGGGACAAAACTCGTTCTTTAAAAAATGAATTTTTGAAATATTAACCCTACAGAAGTTTTAGAATTTTTCCTATAAAATATATGAAAAAAAGAAAAATTTTAAAAAAAAGTTTGTATTTTTTTGATTAATATTTTTTTTTGATTTTTTAAAGTTTTTAAACAAAATAAATTGTAAAAAATACTAAAACTTGATAAAAAAATCTGGAAAAATTATACAAAATAGTTAAGGTGACAAAGGTCCTAGGAAAAATAAGCTAGGTCGCACAGCTTATCAAATAAGCTGTCAAATAAGCCCAAACAGCTTATAGGCTTAAAGGGCCAAAACACCCTTAAATAATAAACCTAACAAACCTCTACCGGATGAGCTATTGTAGCACACCGGTATAGGCTTGGGGGTTTATAAGGGGTGAGGGTGCTGAGGTCTCAGGTTCGAGCCATGCTCACCTGAGACTTCCACCTTCCCCTTTTATTTTTATTTTCAAAAATTTTCTTCACAAACTTAAAAAGGGCTTATAAATAAGCAATATTTATAACTACAAGTTTTTACAAAAGCTTATAAATAAGCTGGAAAATGGGCTTAAAGTGACAGAATGGCTTTTTAACTAATCCTTAAACTGTTAATGAGCAGATAAGTTCAAATAAGCTTTAACTAAACTAAATAAGCTAAAAATGGCTTAAGGCCAACATAATAAACAAGCATGAACAAAATGAGAACAAAATAAGCAATAGAAAAGCAAATTTAAGCAAATAAGCCAAAGGCTTTGGGCTGCAGGCCAAAAAGGCCCTTGGGGCACTTTTAGGGCTTATTTTTAAGTCCTTAAAGTGAGACCCAATGGCTGGACTTATAGGGGCTTAAAGCACACCCTATAAACTTTATAAAAATGCTTTTCAGAAAGAAAATGGTGAGCTTAATGACAGCTTATAGGGGCTGTCAAAACTGTCTTTTGCACCAGGGGAGATTTTTGGCAGATTTGCAAATAAGCTCTAAAAAAAACTCAAAATAAGCTAAATTTCTTAAAAAGCTATCTAAACTAACTTAATTCACCTAATGCAACAAGGAATAAGCAAAAACAATAAGCCACAAGCTCAAATAAGCTAATTGAGCTTTTGAGCTTAAGGCTGTTTGAAAAACAGCCTCAAGCCTACTTTTGGCTTAAAAATAAGCCACTTAGATGGTGTTTCAAGGCTTGGGCTTTTGGGGACTTATTTAAGAGCTTATAGGCTTTCTAAAAATGTAGATAGCTTAATGCTTACTACACAAATAAGCTGAGAAAGATGGGCTTAAACTTGGGCTTTTGCACCAGGGCATTTTACAAAGGAATTTTGTGAAAAAGTAAGCTTAAAAATAAGCCCTCAAATGAGCTCAAAACTAAAAAGCAAATTCAAACAGATTGAAAGTAACATGAAATGAACTTGTACACAAAAATTTAAGGTCTACTAACAACTTAAACTATCTGATAATGGGGAATGAAATTCAGCATTTTTGACTTTTTGAAAAACATAAAACTATGTTGACAGTTTTGAGAAAAATGCAAGTGACCACAAAAGGGCTTGACTAATAATTTTTGACACTCAAAAATGACACACTTTGCAACTACCACTCAGGTTTACAAGAGCTTATCCAAATAAGCTCTTTGATCCTTTTTAAAAACCAACAGACTTAAGAAAACATTTAGAAAACTTGAATATCACTTTTGGACTTAAAAACTCTGGAAAACAGACTCTAATTGGCTCAATAACTTAAGCCAAAGTTGGCAAAGTGACACCAACCCATGACCATACCATTTTGACCCGTTTTCACCCCTATCCCAAACACCCCTTTAATTTCCAAAAAGGGCTTTTTAAGCGTATTTAAGGAGATTTAGGCCAAGTGTCTTAAAAACAAATACTCATACATTAATAACAAGCATAAATAAGCATAATTGAAAGCACAAATAAGCTGCAAATAAGCTAATGCAGAGAAATGAGCTTAAAATGAAGGTTTAGCAATACCTTGGGTCCTTAACTTTGATAACAGGTTCACAAGCTTAAATGAGCTAGTGTACTAGCTCATTATACCCATAAGTCCATCCATTTCAGACTTATCATCCAATAAGCACACAATAAGCATTCATTCCATTTGAAATTTGAAATTGAATTTTAACTTTAACACCTCAAACTTTGATTAAACTTGGGGAAGAGTACAATACTGAATTAAAAGCTACAATAAGTTACCAATAAGTTGAAATAAGCTGAAAAAGACTTAAATTTTAAAAGTAAAAGCTAAGTTATGCTATGATGCCTTAAAGGCTTACAAAAGGTTCTATTTATACTAAAAAGTAAGGTCTTGGGTCTCTCTCAGTCGGATGCTTGTGTTGCTTTGTAAAACAATAGCACAAGGTGCGCTGTTTATGAGTATAAATCAAACTTCTTCTTAGCCATTGATCCTCTAATTGTTTTTTTAAACCCTAGCCATAACAATCGTTGATTATCATTGAATAAATGTAGATTGCTAAATTAGATTAGGGTTTAGTGGAGTGGGAATAAGGTTTTATCCTGAATGTTTGGGTTGCAGGGTAATAGAGTGGGTGAACACCCGTGGTTTTTCTTGGGTCTCTTTGGTTTGGCTGAAAATCCTGTTATAAAGAGGTTTGGGGTGACAGGTGTGTGGGTTTGGATGGTTTTGCAAGCTTTGTCCCACTCAAGTTATAAGTGGTTTTGCAATTAGTGCTTATGGTGATACAACATTAGGTTGCAATTTCTACCCCTTAAGCCATAAAAGAATGTTGCAATCTCAGTCCCTTGTGTAGATAGCAGTATAGGGACTTGGGCAGATTAAGTCCTTCACTTTGTATTTGAATTAATTGCAAATTCACCCAAGTCTTGTTTCCATTGTAATACAACTATGGGGATTGGAAATTACAGTCCCTCAAGTATATTTTTTTTCTTTTCTTGCTTTGACCGTTCTTTTGACTTAAAATTAGTCGGGGTTAGACTTTTGACTTTGAATTTTTGACAGATTGACTCCTCCCCCCCCTCCCCCCCAGCTTCGATTTGGGTTTGTCTTCACAACACTTTTCCATTACCGTGCGCCATTTTAGTTGTTTTTGCCTTTGTATTAATTCAATGTCTACTTATTGTTTGTATATCAAAGTAATATAAAATATTATTTCATGCAAAATGTAAGTCTTTCAACATACAAAATATAAAAACTAAACTAATCATAACCACAATTCTGAGTATTCTCACACCTACACTTATAGAATAGTTCACCCATTTCATATCTAATGTTCTCCCAATACCTTTCACTCTCACGAGGCACTATTGGCACATGACCGACACATAACTTTACGATTAACCAACACGTTATAACTCCACAGTATTGGAAGTTAGATTGTTGAGGGACTGAAAATCCCCAACCCTGGTTGTATGATAATATAAAGTTATGGGGTTGTCGTTCAGAACCATGGAAATAACTACGCATTTGCAAAATGCCATTAATCAGGGGCGTCCAGGCTTTAATTTGATGTTTTAACAGTAACCTTGTTCTCTTACTTTCTATAGAGTCAAAGACATAAAAAAACAGAATGGGGTAGGTTTACTGCACCCGTCACCCAGTGATTTCCACCAACATTTATTGGCATATACACCTACAAAAATTAAACAAACAAAATTTGGTAAATGTAAATAACTAATTTAAAAACTATTCATCCATAAAAGCTGTTAAAAGTTTTAACATAAATATGCACAAAAATATGTACCCAATTAACATATTTTCATGGTGGGTACGGACGGGTTGAACCATCTAATGTTCTAATAATGTATGGATCTATCTCTATCATGAACCGATTATTTTCCGGATGAACACATGCTGTCCCTGATTTAGACACAGTCCAGTCGGCATTTTGTGCCCTACTTCTAATGAGTATCTCGATTCATGCATTCATTTGCTAATTCAAAAAATGATAACAAAATTAAAAAATTTATTTACGAAAATAAATATTACTCATTTATTAAAGTTGTATTGTTAAACTTACGTCCCCGGACAACCATCCTTCTTGGTAGGGATTGTCTACGCTGTGACTTCTAGGCATACACAAATGAGGTACTAGTTGTCGCCAAAAGAAATTTGGAACTAAATAACCCATCATGTAACAATCTAAATAAACGTCATACGGGTTTAAAATAAATTGCGTGAAGTCATTATATTCTTCTCGGGTAACCTAAAAAACCAGGTTAAACAACTATCTCAATACACATAATAGTTAGACTTTATTTATTATATTAAATAGCAGACTAACAATTACCTTATTAGGGTCGACATTTTTATACGTAACGTATATACCAGTATCATGTACACCCGTTATCACAACGTCATCCCCTCCTGCATTGTCATGCGCAAAAGCGTTCCCAAGATTCAAGGGTGATAAATTGTCATTCTTGCACTTTTTCTTAGTTTTACCAACCCGTTTCTTAGGTAATTCCATAGTAGGAGGCAATGGCGTGTATGGACTTTGCATATATACGCTAGGACGTTGTTCCCTCCTTGGTCGCTCCAATTTATTCTAAAAAAAATATTAATAAACTTTTATTCGCTTCATGATGGTTACTATTATAAAAGCAGAATCGTAAATAAATTCAGGATTACCGGGTCGCATAAGCCAGCACACCAGGATGCGACGGGATAGGGGGTTGCCAATTTAGAGTTGGCGTATACGTTGGCATCTGGCTTTGCCAATTAGAACTACCGGGCTGCGATGGCCTTGGGGTTTGCCAGTTTATTGGCGTACCCATATTAAAGAATGAGTTGTTTGTCGGCGTCTGGAAAGATGACGGACCACCCTGTGAAAACCAAAAAAATATAACATTATAATACTTACTTACTTTTTAGAAGGACAAAATATATGACTATCAAATCCACATAAATTTTACCTGAATGCTTTGAAATCCGCTCAAATCACTTATCCCATAATGCTGATCAACAATGGTCGGTTCTTTACCCGCTCCTGTGCCAACACTCATATCCTCCATAAACTTATTCATTTTTTCAAAAATATTTTAGCCCTGTTTCATCATTTGATCCAACCCACTTCGTTGTTCCTGAAAATATCGATGAAATTCAGATGGTACTTCATAGTGATTTTGACGGTTTAAATGACGTGGTGGTCGTTCTGCTTCACTAACACGGCCGTAAAAGTAGGCCCTGCTAGAAACCCACCAACCAGATCCAGCCTCAATCTCATCCGGTATCAATCTTTCCGCAGGTACACGTCCCTGTAAAATATAAAAAAGGACATTAAGTTTGAAATAAATAAAATAATCAAATTAATAAACTATAAAATTACTTAAAACTCACATGAAGAAAATCATGAAGCATGTATCGATAAAACTTTTTATTGGAACTCCAAGAAACTACTCTAGGATAACGCCTGTGACGTGTATAATATTCATTCGGCCCTTCTCGGAACACCTCCAATATCCACGTCTAAAAATAAATAAATTGTTTCAATTACTTTACGTTAAACATATATATAATTTAAATGCCTAATTAAATATTATAAACTAAATTATGACATACCTTGAATGCCCAAGTGAATCCGAAAATGGAATACGATTTCCTATCAACTTCGTTTGTCAGCTCAGTGGCATATAAGGGAAGCCAACGTCTAACGTTTGCATCCTTTAATTGATAGTACAATGTCGGCTAAACATAAGAACCCCAAGGATAGTCGTCCCAACCATCTCTATCATTTTCTAACCTTAAAATCCAATTAGGGACCACACGTCTATCCTCCACACCTAATAACACTAACTGCAAAATGGCTATACAACAAAGGCTAAAAGCATCGTCGTCGTCTAATTTAGGAAAAGACTTGCTCTTAATCAATTCTTTAACATTTTCCCTATAATATGTTTACCATCTAAAGATGACAGAAACACCCGTTGCCTAAAAGGAATACCCCCATCCTCATCATTATAGTCAGCCTAATACTCCACCCCAAAATTTAACCCAGTAACAAGGCAAAATTCTTCTCTTCCAAATTGTATTTGAAAATTATCAAACATATGATAATACAATGGAACATTTTCAGTTTCATCACCTACTAACAACATTTGCCTACCTAACATATAATGTATTAAAATACAATTCTCAGTTCAATCCTTTAAATTTAAAAACGAACCAAAACAAGTGTTCCTAAATAATTCTTCCCGTCTAGTGCCCCTAATTAGATCTCTAATTATTTTAATCAAACCCATTTTACTTCTACATGTAACAATAACACGAGGTACCTAAATTAAAAATAAATTGCATATATTACTACGCATATAAACAACAACAAAATAAAATTAAACGCAGTAACCAATTAAAAAAATCATACCTGGTAGTTGCTCAAATTCATCTTATAAACGCAGTAATCAACTAAATACCCACAAAACCATCGGAGTAAAACCGCCTCAAAATAACCAAAAAACACAATTTAGAAGTACACTAACCAAAGCCACAACACAATTTAGGAGACCTCTTTGAATCAACTACGGCTTCATGTTTTACACTTGAACTGTGAGTATCTTCAAACCGATATCAACTATCATTTATACATGCAAAAACTGTTCAAGGTTGTGAAAAACTACACATTCACTACTGCTATTGTCATTGTTAACTCATTTCCTAGCTATGAATTGTAATATCAAGGCACGATTCCCAATTTACTCATCACCACCCTACCTGCGCGATCAACATTATTATTCTGACAAAAATAGTAAAAAATTAGTTAATCACCATCAACCATGCGTGATTAACCTATGTGGAAAAATTAGGGCTTATTTTCCAATTTATTAAAACTAAGAATCATTGTGGTGGTGACACGTGTTCTTCGAGTTGATCAACACCCTAGCTGCGCGATCAACTACGCTAAATTGGAAATGTCAGAGCCTCGTGGTCTACCCACACAACCGTCAGAGCAAACCCGCCTCAAAACCACCAAAAAACACAATTTAGAAGTACACTAACCAAAGCCACAACACAATTTAGATACATCATACTAGGTTATCTAAAAACCTCATGTTTCTTTACTTTTATCATTTTATGGTATATAAGTTATAGTAGTGAAATCACAATTAGGTTACTTTTAAACATGTTTAAACATATTTTCATTTTTTTTTTTTGTTTGTTGATTATGATTTTTAACACTTTTTCAAATGATATGTGATTGGTAATATCTGAATAATGAGTTGTTAATGGTGGCTATATGTTTGTGAAACAGTTTAAAAAGTATGTACGTTAAACTTGTATTTTAGAGTTTTATTAGAGAAAGTTTATGATTTAATGGGAGGTTAAAGGACATTTGTAGGGCTGTTATTATTCGTGTTTGTTTTAGATAGTAGGTTTTACATTTTACTAAAGAATTAATTACACCTCATGACGATTCAAAATGAATTAAGAAACTCGAAAAAAACCGATTTTATAACGAAAAAAAGATACGACGATTTCAATAGTTTCGTTAAATATATACTTTTATAAAACTATTTTTATAAAAATTACTATTCACCACAAAAACTTATATTTTTAAAACATCAATAAATCGATAAAACTTTTAAATACGAAGACGGGCTCGAAAGAATCGCTAAAAACGGAGTTAAAACGAATAAGTTACGACATTTACGAGATTTACGATAACTAAATCTTAAAAATAACTATATAGCTGTTATGAACAGGTAAAATCATGAATGCATCAGAAAAACTAAAATTTTGAAAATGTTATATTTTGATAACTCATCTTAATACGAAGGCGTGGGACGTAAGAAACGAAAGAAACGACTAAAAAACGAGGAAAGGTTACGTCAGTTTTATATAGTATAACTTATAACGTTTTACTTTGTAATATGATGTTCACTAAAACGATTAGATGGTGATGTAGCTCTAGTAGAGTTATATGTGGTATTAGTTAATTCTAAGTACTATATTACTAGGGATGTTTCATAATGAGGACTCTTCGGGGTGGCGAATACGACGAGTCTGTTGGATTTTTCGATTTAAAGTGTTCATAGCTCCTAATACGTTTACTACCGACTCTTATTATGATAGCCTCTGAAACTATTAGTATGATGAGCATATCGGCCTATAAATAACAAAGTGTTTAGTTACTTATACGACATATAATTGGATTAGGTTGCATTCCATCGTAAGGTGACGCTTTTTTCTATGTGAATACTTGTTGATTCATTCACAAGGTTGAGTTCATAGCCGTTTTTCTACTACTTTCTTTTTAAATACAGTGGAGATTACAGGCTTGATTTCTTTGGACCAAAAGTGTTTTCATTTCTTGTTATGATATTTCCTGTTACATTATTGCTAAGTTACCGTTATTGCCATTAGTCCCTTTTATCATGAAAACGTTAATTACCTAATGGTATTCGCTTAGTGTTATGGATAGATCTATCGCCGGGACTGAACCATCCCGTATGGGCTGTCGGTTTCTAGGTTGACCATTGAAGCATTTAACATGTTGATAGAAAGAAAATTCGTAGGATGTTTGGCAACATTCTGTATTGAGAAAATTCTATAGGATGTTTTTGTAACACTTTTTCACGTGTTTTGGGCACAACACCTCGTTAGTACTGTTTGATTACAGGATTATTCGTTAAGTTCTGGTGTCTGAGCTTCTTGGGACAATAATACCATGTTTTAGACTATTGAATGTGTTTCATTGTATTCTATTATTCGATCTTGTGGTCCAAGCTATTTCTTGTATACCTCTTGAATCACTCAATAATTTTGTTTTGTTTTTAGCATGTTTTAATCTCAGGTGCTGAGGCAGAAGATTGGGTTGGGTAGCGTCGATGGATATCTATTAAAGGTTTTGATTTCTTAAATTCAAATGTATACTTTTGTCTTAAAAAAAATTCTTAATGTCTTTTTTTTATCAAAACTATGGGAACTAACCGTGGAAAACTCTGATCTTTTGTAATGGACATCGAAATGAATCTTAATTTTAACGTCCATTTTAAGGTCGTTTTCTTATCTTGTTTTTTGTACTTTGAGTAGCACCCCATTTTTTCCTTTCCGATGCGACCTGATTTGGGGTGTTATAGATGGTTCCAGAGCCAAGGTTATTGGGAAAATACTGGCGTCTTTTTTTAACACTAGTCTATTATACATCAAAAGTTTTAAAGGTTTTCTTTTCTTTTATTTTTAAATACAGAATCCTCATCGCTATCCGATATCCACGCGCGCGTATTCCCTGATCCTTACTTACTTTTTCGATTGTCATTATTGCATTATATATAATCTTATATATATAAATTTAGTTTAAATTCGATCTCTTATGTCTATCTTTTGACATACCAATATCTATACATATCGATCGATTATATAAATATCGACTCTCCTGATTAATTTATGATATCAATGCTTAGACTTTATCCCTTTAGGAACTTTCGCTTAAATTTCTATTGTACTTTCGCTTAAATTTCTTTTGTACTTTTGCTTAAATTTCTGTTGTACTTTCGCTTAAATTTCTTTTGTACTTTTGCTTAAATTTCTGTCGTACTGAATGATTTCAAGTATCTATCAAATTAACATATTATGAAAACGTCAATTCTACTTTAACTCTCTATAAATTTTTATACAAATCACTCCCACAATTAGTAGGAAATTATAACACAATTTTTGACGAAAATGAGCATCGCATCGTTAGCCCTCAAATATACATAGCCTGATCAACTATGTATATTTCAGGAAGGACCATGCCCATGCTGAGAGTAGTCACCTTAAAAAACTTCATGTCAAAGACAATTGGCTATTTATATCAAGTTCTGCGTGCGTATTCATAAAATGTAATCATCGCGAGAAACCAAACTGACAATAATAATCACTAAGTAAACTCTTACACCACCGCACTATATAAAGTCGACATCATTTTTTTTACAAAAATCCTATGTCCAGAAGTCAAGACGCATCCCTAGTCACCCTAGGATGATCCACTAACAAGTTTACTCGCCATTAAGGAATATACCAATTCATCATTTTCGACGAATACGTAATACCATAGAGCTTGGTAGTTACGACACCACCATAGGTATAAAGTCGTTATCACTCTAAGAAAGATGTTATAACTGACGCGTTAAGCTAAAGGGAATGAAAAAGCCCGCTAGAAGTCGAGCTTTGGTCGCAACAATAAATATTAAACCAACATCACAAATCCTGAACACTCAAGTTAAAGCAAACTAAAGGGGAATGCAAATGAGTTACCAAGCGTGGTAACGAAATATTCGAATGACATAAAATAAAAATAACAAATAGAATTGTTGCCACAACATCCGTTTATTATCTTAGAAATAAGATTACATAAGGACATAAAGGAAATACAAGCTTTATTACAACCCTCCCCTAGCAATAATATCTATTTCTTCCAAAGGAGATCCACGCCGATTGCAAGAACGATGAGGGGCACGAGAATTGCTAGAATAAAGGCCAAATACTGAAATCCTTCTTCGTATGGGAAGTAGGCAAGATAAATGCCGAGTGCTATCGCGGTCGCCATCGCCAAGAGCGTGATGATGTGCAACATTTTTGAGGATTGGATAAGAGAAAATGTAAGTGAAAGATTAAGTGTTGTATGGAGAAATGGAGGATAAAAATTTGGTATTTAAAGGGAGGGAGTAGCCGTTGGGGCTACTGTTCATAGCCGTTGGAGTTACTGTTCATATAAAAAAAATTAATACCCACACCTCTTCATCAACACTATTCCGAAAGACAACTCGAACTGAATTGCGGGACGCAATTCTCTTAACACGGGGAGACTGTAACAACTCACATTTTCACACCTTTTTACTTCAATGAACATCCAATTATTTATTTTAAACTTTTACGCGTTCACTTTAATTTCCAACGATAAATTAAATCGCGTAAGCTAAAAATTATCGTTCAATGTAAACGGGCATCAAACAATTAAATGTTTACATCAAGCAAGTGTTAAGTAATTATTTTGAGGATAATTATTAACTTTGTTCATTTTATTTTTATTGGTTGCGTAAAGTGTTTACGTTTCGCGATAAATTACGTTTAGGCATGGTATACCCGGAGGAAAGCACCATACCTTATTATATCAACCAAATACCCACATTAGTCCCAATATCAAAATACAAAATTCCTTATACATATATATAGGCCGAATATATAAGATAAAACATAACAAAGATATTTTTATTTTGACTTTGCAAATTAACATGTGCTTATATAAAGTCTCAAGCAAACTTCAACAAAAGTCTACATTTTTTCCTACTCTTGTAAAGAGCCCACATACCCCCTTTCCCAATGAGTTTCTTACTCAATGGTCCATTCAATGTCTAACCTGGTTAAGTTTTGTAAAGCTACCATTAGTAGTTAAATCATTGCTAAAAAGGCACACTATGCTGTAAACTTCACACAAACCCTTTCATTTTTTAAGTAAAATCAACACAAAAACTCTCCCCTTGTGCTCTTTAGCTCACGACACACAAACCAAACATATATGCATTACATATTTTTGATTTTACAAGTAATCCAAGTGTTCAAGGTTCATTACTAGACATATCTAAGGTGTTTTTGTATTGGTAAGCTTGTTTAGTGTTTAAAAAGGGTATAAACAAGAAAGGTTTTCAAGTTGGGTTTCAGTGATAATTAGGGTTTTCTTGATTTAGAAGCTTGGGTTTTGTTGATAAGTTAGGGTTTAAATCTTGTTTCTCTTCATCATACATCATATTAAGGTTATCTAACAACCCTAAACTCTTTACATTTGTGATTTTATGTGTATATTAAGGTTTTATAGTTAATCACCATTTTAAGGAACTTATTAAACAAATAAAATGGATTTTTTACAATTGTTCATGGTTTGATGAACTTTGTCATATGTTATATGGATGTTAAATACATGTTGTAATAGAAGTATAAGTGTCATACAAGTGTTGGTTTATCTATAAAAAGTATATATATAAACTAGTTACTTAAAAGTTTACTTAATAAGTTTATAAATAAAAGTGATGTAAGGACTTGTTATCATGGATATTTCTTGGACAAGATCATTGGACAATTGTTAGAGGACTTTAAGTATATATACTTGTAGGTTATAACACATTGGTAGAGGACTTGTAACAAATCAACTAGGCTAAAAAGTTATAAAAACAAGTTTAAACATATTTTTAACAAAAAGATCAAAAGGGTCTGTTTGAATTCGAAAAATAATGTATTTAATTTATATTTTTATAAAATACTACAAGTTAAAAGGATTGTAGGCATGTAGAGAACTCGAAAAACCAATTTATAACGAAGGAGATACGGCATTTGCATGTTATATGATAATAAACGCGTTTATAAAAGAAATTTTATAAAAACTTATTAAAATTCACCTCTGATATAAATGATTGGTTAATTTTCTTAGAAAGTACATAACTTTAGGATTTCAAAACATTAAGAATCATAATGTTTTGATCAATAACGAAGGAGTTATGGATTTTTCTGTGTTTACGATAATTAAAGTTTATAAAAATAAATATATAAACTATGAATAGTAAAAATCACTATTCATCTCAAATACATTTTTTGAAAAATACATTAGTTTAGAGATAAACGCTTTTAATTATGAAGGACGTTGCTCAATAAGAACCACTAAAATCGGAGTTTAACGAATAAGATACGTCGTTTCGATAGTTAAATTTATAAAGTATATGTAACAGTAAAAAGTATTGTTCACCAGAGGTGGGGGGGGGGGGAACTTATAAATATGAAACATGTAATATTTTGATAACTCTTCTTTATACGAAAGTGTGGACATAAGAAACTTAAAAAACGGACTTAAAACGAGAAAGTTAGCCATTTTACTAAAGAGATATTTATAAACGTTTTTACATTATAAATATGATTTCACAAATACAATTAGAAGGTGATGTAGCCATATAGAATTATATACGGTATTAGATATTCATAGTACTTAGTACTCATACGACCTATAATTAATTAGGTTTCATTCGGGCGTATTCGTGACACATTTTCTATCTGTGATTTACATTATCGATTCACTCACTCAAGGTGTGTTTATAGCCCCATGTTTTTACGTGTTTTACATATAACTTTACAAACCTTTTGCGAGTCAAAGCTATTTAGCTGAGAACATGCTTGTTACTAATCCTCATTAACATGATGGTTTGAATTTATACCATGGGCATTTACAATTCGTTTTGTATAAACTGGTCTTCTACATATATCACTTACTTATTTTGGGACAAAAATTACATTTTGCATGGGTTTTCATTTTATTTCTTATAAACAAAAGGACAGTTACTTTACTTTTAAACCTAAATTGGATTACGGATTAGCTTAAGCGGATTGAACTGTTAACTACGAGTTGGTAGGTATGTCGGTATATGTTATAAAATAGATCTATTGAGGTGTGGACAATCTCTTCGTTTCGGTGATTAGTATCCTATGGACATACGAACGGTTTTATAAATGTCAGAGTACGAGATTACAATACTATGAGCATTGAACTTTTACGTGCCTTAATAAGTGGGCTTACACCCATGTCTGAGCCGCAGTTTCTTTGAAATCTTAGAGTAATCGCAATCATTGTTTTATACACACATGAATATTTACGTTGCCTTGAATAAAGTGGCAATACATACTTTGAACAATGGTGGTCCAACTATACTTAACTTTTTGTGACTAATGTATGGGATACAATAATCATACACATCTTTGATTCCAACTTTTATACTTATGTTTTGTGACTATTTGGGGATTGAAATGGTCATGCATACCTTACAACTCTTTGATTTCCAACATTCATACATACATTTTGGTGAACATTTAAGGATTGAAACAGTCATACATACTTTACGAAACTTTGGTTCAACATTTATTACAAAAACCTATGAACTCACCAACTTTATGTTGACACTTTTAAGCATGTTTTTCTCAGGTAAATTAGATGCTTGGCTTATGTGATGTGCATTGGAGTCTAAATAATTCAAGATTTCTTTTCAAACGACACGTCTAGAGGTCGTTCTCTCATGTCTTGTGCAATGGTATTATGAAGTAACGCTCCCGAAAACATATTCTGTTGCGACCCATTTTTGGGGGTGTTACATGCAATATCATATTCTTTAAACCATACTCATTGAAGACGAATTTTAGAAGAGAAGATCATCCACCAAGGTCTAGTATTGATCACGAATCCATAGAAGATATCGTGTAATTTTTACTCTCTTAATCGTTAAATTTTCATTGTTTGATATTACGCTTGTATTATTACAATGGTTCAGTGTGGGCTATACACTAGGGTTATTAGCCATTATAATGAATGTTCATGTTTGTGTTTGTTTTAAATTGAATTCTTAATTTATCATTGATTATTTAATTATTTTTATCACCTTCATACTTGTTTATGTGTTTGAATATGCGATTTTCATTTCGTTTAATGGATCTAGTTGTTACAGACCAGCTAATCTAGATACCGGGGATTATTCTCGATTTCTGTGTTTTATATTGTTGGACCAAATCGGATCACAAATAACGTTTGTCTTTGTCTTTGATTTATGAGCGTAGTTGGACGGTAGGTGATCCGTTTATGTTTCTGCAATCACGCTCTTAATTAACTGATAAGTTTTGATAGTGGACTACAATTATATAAATCACCGTCATAACAATAAGTGTGGTGTAAAGTCCCGTTGGGCTAGGATTGTTACAGGATCACCATGCTTTAATTCCCTAAGATAGATATAATTAAACTAAAAGATGCTTTATGCAGATTGCGTTAATTGTGACTGTTTAATCGTGTCTAGGTCTTTGGATGATGTTCTCGCCTAAGTCTTAAGAATGATTCTCGCATTCGAGATAAGTAAATCATTTGCACTATAAAACAATACAACCAAATTAAATGAATTTAATATGGCTAATATTGTTTCTATCATTTGGCTTATATCGATTTTCTATTTATATTTCTTCTTTGTGTTTGTTGTCTATTGAATTGATATTTGTCTCACCAAAACATGTTGCAGTCTCTTAGGATGAAACACTCCCATATCATTAGACAACGTATATAGACATAGGTTTAACCCAGTAAAATAACTAATTAGAACTAATTTATATACTGATAGAATTAGATTATGTTTTCACTCTTCGTGTTCGACTCCCTACTTACCGTGAAACTCCATCTTGAACCGGGTACACTTTCGTTAAGTGTTTGTTTTTGTTTGTCGGCTAAATATAATTAATTGATAATCAAATAATTAACCCTACACGATGGCACATCACGTGTGTAGCCATCTTTCTTGATACTCTTTAACTTTAACACTTTGTCACTTTTTGGAGGATGTATATTATCAACATAATACTTCGTCGCTTCAAGAAAGACGTATGGTATCAGAGTAACGGAAGTCTTGAACATGTTCTTGAGTTTCTTTGTCTTATTAAATGTCGGTCATTATGGAGATGCGATATAATCTTACTCGTCCACGTCTAGTTGCTGCCATTCATCGGGACTACCTGAAGGTTTGGGAGGGATAATTCATCAGATTATGGACGAAAGTGTCTTTGTCACTTTGTCGAATACGGTTGCAATAACCACGGTTCCCCGTTGATTAGTATAAATACTGCCTGTGATCACATAGACTTCTGAAGAATCTTCTTGACAGTGTTTCGCAACTGCACTAGCTGTTCTCATTACGGGAACGTCTCAAAGCAGACAACACGGTATGAGTGAACCAACGAGTTACTATCTCACCGATTGAAATAAAATTGATTTGAAAATCAATCGACGTGTCACTTGCTAAAGTGTTTTTGCGACACATCAAGAGTTTTAAGCATTTCAAAATTCATCAATCGTCAATTCATTTCCTAGAACAAGTTTGATTCATATAGAATCGCACTATCATTTCTTTCCTATTGCCACAAGCTTGACTCATAAGAATCGCACAAGTCACCTACTATGAGCTTGTTTGATGTTACCTCAAGCAGGATTTCCATCTTTACTGTGAATACTTAAGTATCACTCGGATGTTCTGGCAAAATCACAAGGATAATTCGTAGGACTCTTAATATATATTTCTTGTTATTTACATTGTGTGACTTAGCAAGCATAATTTTGACAAGTTTCCTAATGAGATTTATGGATGATCTCTTTTGGCTCTAGACTTAATAGTGCACTTTGGTTTTAGTGATCGGAGGCTGGAGCAAACTGCCACCTTTTCAATACCAACTAACTTGGAGTGAGAAAGTTGATAAAAATGCGTGTAATCTCTGTAAGAAATGAAACATAAATCTTTTGAGAGATTTTGAGTGGCTAGGGAGGTTATGCATTGCATCATGGGTTCTATGATGTCAGTCTTCAATGTCAGCAATCATCTTTGTGATTCTTGACAGCAGATGTATTGACCCGGTTTGCCTAAGTGGTTAAGGAGGGCTTCTTTCTTTTCACCCTTTATCTTAACTTTTCTTTTTAATTCTTCAACCCCTTCAGTGCTTACCGAGACTTCATAACTAGTACCTTGTTGGGTTTGTTCCAGTACTAGCTCCATCTCAGTCGATACTTTTCCCTTAATCTCACTTTACTCCTTTTTCATATCCTAAGGACCTTCTTACATTATCTAGTGGATTATCCTGGGTTGATATCTCTGGTTCTGGCTGGATCTTGGAATGGATACCTAAACATTAACAAAACCTTATCACTCAAATACAGTAATTTTAATTGGTCGGTCTTTGGTACTTTCACATTTCAGCCAATCACGTAACCATTTGTTCCCCCTTCATTTGTGCATCGATTAATTCGAAAGAGTTTAGCACATATATGGGATAGCGTACACTTGATATCTTAAAAATTACATTATTAGCCATATTTTTTTAATCACATTTTCTCTTCTTATCAAAAATATTAAATCTCTTGATATTTTGGATATCAATTGATTCAAATATAACTGCTTTCGGAAAAGAATGTCCAATTATTAACAAGCCATATTAGGAACATTTTTAATGCTCCCTCTCAAATTATGAGGGTATTATATGGTGTTTGAGTATGATAATTTGAAAAACATTTGTTTTTACTAAGGAATATTCTTGGAAAATTCATACTCAACCACTATTATGCCTTCTTTTTAAAGTCTACATAATAATATACATATTCACAAGATTATTATTTTGCGAAATTTGACCTTGAAATAAAGTTGAGACAAACTATGAACAAAGTCATATTGTCCTTTCCAGTAGCCTGAGATCTTTCTCGTATTCCCTTCCACCAACGAACTTCTCTAGATTCCGCATCAACCTCCTTTGATAAAGTTGCTTGTCTATATCCTGAACCATAACCCGAGCCCTCTTCTTGTCTAAGTTACTCCATTTCCTCATTGGCAGGTATTCCATCCTTATTCCATTAGCATTATTCATTAAGAGCCAGACAGGACATTCATTCGGAGCATGCCTCACTGACTTCTTTATGAAAGTTTTCAGCACAATCATTCAGTTTTTGTTCATTTGGTCCTTATATATCACACCTTTCGGGTCCGAATATGTAGTGTATGTGGTCCTTTTTTGAGATTTGACCTGAATTTGTCTGGCTTGGTAAGGTTGAGCTTCTTTTGGTAACTTTTGACACCTAATTGAAGATCTTCCACCCGCCTTTAAATGGCAATCCATCTTGTGAACTTACGTAATGCCACATTCAAATCATATTGTTCGTTGATTATGAGATTGGTCAGCTTTTGTTGAATGAGTAGAAGTAACATGTCTTCAATGTCTTGTAGACGTAGTCTTTTGAAATCACCTTCTTTAAACGTATATAGCTTCTGATCATCTCGATGAACTTCAATCTCTTCCAGGTGACCGTAGTCATACTTCTTCATAATTGTAAGTCTGGTTACCGTAATAATTCTTCTTCTAGAGAAAACATCTTTAGACGAAGTCAGGTTACTTGCATATCCCTAGAAGCTTTGGCGTTTGGGACCCCAGTGTAAAGTGCCAAAGTAAGCATGTTGATCATATTTCAACTGTACGGGACTCCACAATTCGGGAACCAAGTCTTCGATCCATTTGAGCTCATAAGTAGTAGCCTTTATCTTAGTGACATAAGTTGAGTATCGTCTGCTTAAGTCCCCCCTTCAGATATTCCAGATCTCTATTAATAAAATAATCCTTAGGGATAGTTTGGCGTCCCTCGATGATCTTGAATTAACGGAAGAGGCTTTCTGAGATCGAACGGATACGGTTTGTTTTCAGGGTTATGCCAGTCAAGTCGTTCAGTTGTTGCTTTGGAACATTCTTCAAGATGGTACTCTAATTCCGTAATACTCTTGCAAGTGCCTTTGAGCAGGTTGAATGCCGGTCCAACCAGAATTTCTTAAGTCATATTTAGAATTTTAAGCCGATTTAAGACAAATGCAGAGAAATCAAATGAAGTATCATTGAGCTCATCAAATGAAGTGGGAGGTTCTTCAACACGCGCAACTTGACTTATCCAGGTCTGAGGAGGTCAAAAGTTAACTTGTTGTCTCTTACTCCAATCAGGATCAGGAGTTAGAGGTCGCTTGGGTTTCTTGAACTAGTCAGCTTTGGTATCCTCCTTGTTAGCGGGTTGTTCTTCATTGTCTCCTGTGATGAACTCTTGATCTTGTTGCATGCCTGAGTCTTCAACAGTATGACTTGGCTCCTCTGCATGGGCAGACTTGCCAGAAGACTTACGTTGAGATTGGGAGGCATCTTAAGAGGTGCTTGAAGACTTATTTTCCTTTGACCTTTAATCTTCGGAGGACTCAACATCTTTACTCGATTTCCTTCTTTTCTTCCCTCGATCTGATCCAGCGGAGGGGTCTCGATTTTTGTCACTGTCGTCTCGACTCCTTATCAATGTTATAGACTTCACCAGATGAAGCAAAAGAGACTTTGTCAGTCGTTTTTACGACTCGACAGTGCTTCATTAAAGACTTCTTTTGTAGTTAGCTTTATCATATGACTTGTTTTTCTCCATCTTTTCTATCAGTATCTTTGTAAGCTTAAACTCGGAGAGTGATGCGGCTACCTTATAAGTAGACGTCGGTTGTGAAGAAGCCTCCTTGTAAATACTAAAGCTTCTACTGATTCTATGACACTTTTCTCTTTAAAAGGATTTTCAAAATCTGATTACTGCTTGAGGAAGAATCTTAGGAAGTTGAGTGTGACTTCTTCTCTTAATAGAGCTCTTATTGATGTGTCAAGAGTTATATGTAAGCATTCTTCTCATCCTGTGCTCTTGTCTTGCTGTCCAAGTTATGTGGCTAAATTTGCCTTGTTTATTTGCTTCTCCAAGTTTGTTATCAATTGTAACGATCAACGATTAAAGAATGAAGGAGTAGCTTGAGCATATGATAACTTGCTTTTATCTCGCGACAAAATCTATTTTCCAGGTTGAAGACTTTTTCATTGAATTTGAATACTGAAGCGATATCCGGAAGTGAAGGAAATGAGGTTATAGCTTCAGAAATTGTTGGTGTTGGAGACAGTGTTGCTGTAGTGAAACCTGATATGTTTTTAGGAACAGCCATTGCATGACGAGCTAAGGTTTCCATCAATGAAGCAATCTCATTGTCAGCTGGAGATGGATTCTCAAGATTTAGGAGCTTAATTGTAAAATCAAAGGAGACAGAAGAGCTTTATGTTGGATCTCCAGTATTCTGTGTGCCAATTACAGGTGTAAGTGTCACATGAGCATCTTAATCTACTTGCTCAAATCCATATTCTTGAGAAACATTTTGTTGTTCCGAGGTACCTTGATCAACATTGGTCATATCCACATATCTTCATTTCCCAAATTCACATTCACATCATCATACAGCTCTTTAGTAACCTCATCATCTTCTTCATCATCCATTGTTTCTTCATCATCAAGCTTTTCATCATCAATGAATTCATAGTCTGAGGGAGTATGAACTCTGTCATTGACATCTTCTTCTTCATGTTCAGTCTGATCTACATTAGTCAGATTCAGATCAGGAATCTCATCTCTATCAGATTCTGTTCTTTCATCATCACTGTCATCATCATGATCATCACTATCACCATCATCATCATTATCACCATCATCATCATTATCATCTTCGTCTTCACTATCTCCCTTAGACTCTTTCTTACTTTCAGATTCATATGTAGGTACATTGGGAACCCCTAGTATAGTACCAGTTCCTTTATCTATACCAAAAGTCTTTTGTTATTGCTCATTAGGAATCTTTGACTGAATGTCAACTCCATCACCTGATCCACTTGCGTGAGATATGTGAAAGTCTTTCTTGCTTCTCTTGGTAGCCAACTTAAGTTGTTCAGCTTCAGTTAATGCAACCTCAGATAATACAGCTAAACCTTTGGCCGTTGTCTTCTTTGCAGGTTGCTTCTTCTTGTCAGGTTTAGCCACCTTAGCTTTTGACTTGAGTCTGGTACCTTTAGTAGCTTTAACAGGCTTCATTTTAGGAGATATGTCTAAATCCGCTTTCTTTCGAATGTACTTTGGTTTTGGAGCTTTTTCTCCAGAAGCAAAAGCATAGTATGTCTAGTAAGCTTTGGATTCCAACATTGCTTGGTTTGTTAATTCTGTTAGGAGAATGGTACACTATATCTGAGCTTCTCTTCAATGGAAAGTATACTGCGAACTTCCATATTTCACTCACATGCTTCCTTTCCAATAACTTACACTTCTTATAAACGCTTAAATCTTAAAACCAAGAATTGACTTAGCAATGCATGCAACACGTCTTTCATTTCCATTATCACCACACGCGAACAAATAGAATACTTAACACCAAACTCATATGCACACAAAATAAGATAATCATTTACCTCTAAAATGACATCATGCACATATGTAAACCACTTCAACATACATATAGAACACATAGCACGCAAGAAACATACAAAATGGACACTTAGCCATTTCTAAAGGTATAAACTAGCCTGCTCAAATCACGGTTGTCACAGTTGATGTAAGTAGTCAACATTCACATCAGTGAGATAGGTGATGTCTCTAGTGTGTCTAAGATCTCTGATGAAAGAGAGAATGTCTTATTCCAATGGGAGGTAATCAAACTTTTGTCCTGGAATTTTTGGGCAAAACTGGAGAATTTCTCGGAACATATCAACATTGAGAGAGACTTTCTTCTTGTTTATTATGAATCTGATGGATGACTTATGAACGGAAACTGTAGCCCAAAATTCTTGCATATAAATAGCAGGAACATCTGCAGTGATAAGGAATTCACGGTAGAAGGGAGTGAGAGCAAGAGCATCCAGCACGACTTGAAATGTAGCTTCTTTTGGTTTGATTTCTGTCTTGAGTCTCATGTTTCATTTCCTGAACTCAAGACGGATCGCAAGGGCAACAAGAGCATTATCATGGGCTTTCTGTTGAGATTAAGTGGTATTCATGTTTCTGCTAAGATTTGACTAATACAGTTTATATATATAACCAATTTTATATGTAAAACACTATAAGGCCCTTTGATTGTTGAATACTTAAGCTTGATGCATGTTGTGATATCATTCTAATGATTAGGCTCATTGAGGAATTTAGCATTATTGAATAAGATCTAATCATCCGAAGGGCAACTTAAAAGGGCATAATGTAAAAGGCATTAAGAAAACTGAAATAGTGTTTTTGGGAATCCTATTCAAACTAACTTGTAGAGAATAAGGTAACCTAAGACATGTTCAAATATCCTTGTTGAGCCTTGATATATAGCCTTCATAACTTGATTAGACTGCATAATTAACTAATTTTAATTAGCTACCTAATTTGAGTTGAAAATTGCCTTTAGAAAAATTCAATCTTAAAATTCCTTAGAATCTATTGCTAAAATAAATAATTTATAAATATTATATAAATATAAAATTTAGTAATTAAGAAATATAATATATATAATAATATAATAAAATATATATATAATACACAATAAGGCCCTTTGATTGTTGAATACTTAAGCTTGATGCATATTGTGATATCATTATAATGATTAGGCTAATTAAGGCATTTACCATAATTGAATAAGATCTAATCATCCGAAGGGCAACTTAAATGGGCATAATGTGAAAGGCATTAAGACAACTAAAATAGTGCTGTTTTGGAATCCTATTCAAACTAACTTGTAGAATAAGGTAACCTAAGACAAGTTCAGATATCCTTGTTGAACCTTGATATATAGCCTACTTAACTTGATTAGATAGCCTAATTAACCAATTTTAATTAGCTACCAAATTTGAGTTAAAAATTACCTTTAGAAAAATTCAATCTTAAAATTCCTTAAAATCTATTTCTAAATCGCCTCCTATTAAGGATTGTTAAATTACCTCCTAAGTAGGATTGTTAACTTGCCTCCTATATAGTTGATAAACTCCAACCCTTAATCATGTTGAGAATTCGGCGCTCCTTAATCCTTTGTTAATCATCGGCCTCCTTAAAGAGATTATGTTAAATTCGCCTCCTAAGGGCTTGTTGTTAACTCGCCTCATAAAGGGGTGTTGTTAACTCGCCTTCTGAAGGGAGTTGTTAACTCGCCTTATGAAGGTGTTGTCAACTCGCCTTCTGAAGGGAGTTGTTAACTCGCCTTCTAAAGGCGTTGTTAACTCGCCTTACATAAGCAGTTGATAACCCGCCTTCAAAGGCACTTATTACCACAAACATAATTTTTATGAAACAAGACTTGTTCAAATAGCATACATTTCAGATGTTTCCCATATAGGATCATTTATAACATCATTTAGCCATAGAATCATCAAGAGTAATCAAAAATGAGTATGCATATTCATTTTGATACATTCATGCAAGAAACAACAAACAAAGTATGCCTTTAATGGCTCAAACACATTCAAGGATTCATAGTACATTTTTCCACGACCTAGACTTCCACAAAATATATTCACTAATATCGAAACACCTAGAATTTTTCGGCACCAAGAATTAATCATTAACACATGCATACGATATTTATACTAAAAACTGATTTAAACGAGTGTTCTACACTCCTGAAACAAACAAAAACCCTCACTCAATATTGGGTTTTTTACCCAGTTTTGTCTTGATGAACCTAATTCCGTTATTTAGGGTTTCAAGATCAAATTTATGTTAAAACTCAATTTCGTTTTGAGAGGACGTGTTGTTTAGAGTGTGAAGAACAAGATTTTAGTTATACCTTTTGTTTGAAAACAACTAGAAATGATGAACAAGGGATGGCGATTTCGAATTGTGTGGGAGGAGGGAAAAATAACTTTTGATAAGTGTGTGTGTGTGAAAACAGGGTGGGGTGGAAGTGTTATAAAACTAATTTCATTTTTGACACTTTTGCCCCCTCTAGTTTAATATCCTATGCATTTTACTTATATAAGTTTTATTAGGCAAGTAAAGTTTAACACATGGCACAGATAGTCCCTAATGTTTTTAACTAGCATACCTAGAAACTTATATTTGCACATATACTCCCTAAAGGCATAAACACATAACAGTTAAGGCTCACGTAAGCTAAACTTAATTAACTCCCCTTTAATTGTTAACCCGTTAATGTTTAAAACATTTTCCTTTATCTAAGAATTGATTTTATTAAGAAGATATTTGACATTCTCTCCCCCTTAAACAATGACCTGTTTTTTTATTTAAAGAGTTGTAGTCATTGTTTGAGTGGACAAATGTCTTTGAAAAGCATTTTTTGATGAAGTATTGTTTAATTTAGAAAACCAACACCATGAAAAATAAGATTTATCTTATTTTGACACATAAGCGCACTGACATGTACACTTATGGAAAATAGGAAGCCCGGGTTGTGATCAAAGTAATCACAAGCCTTTGCATAGTCATAAAGTAGACCATGCCCGAGAATAAATTCCCGTTAAGAGGTCAAGTTTTCTTTTTGAAATACTTGCCTTTAAGATGATGACCGGGTTACTATATGAAATAATAGCAAGCTATTTTGGCATGTTTTGAAAGCTTTTGAAACTTCTGCTCGAACTTCATTTACAGCCTCGTATCATTATTGAATGACATTTCTAAGACTGTAAATGTTATCAATTTTCAAAAGACATGCTAGAGATACATACTTTTATATTTTTCTGATTTTTTAATTTTTAATTTTCTTTTTGAAAAATTTATATAAAAAAAAATATTTTTGCTTTTTTATGTTTTCTTATGTACATATGATACAGGATATGAGTTACCATCATCACTCGTCTGTTTCCTTTTCTAGACGCTTTAACATTTTCGGAGACATGCTTCTCATAC
>BQNB010014143.1:0-73348 GCA_026074375.1 Tanacetum coccineum | reverse complement strand
GCATCTTAACTCATATTTAACGGTGATTTCATTTTTAAGCTTGGTTTGGGACGAGTGAAAAGTCAGGGACGATGAATTTATCCTTTTGGGCATTTTAGGATTAAAATGCATCTTGTTCTGTGACCCTAAAGTTATAAAAATAACGAAAGTCAAACATGTTAGTTAGGTGCTTGAAATGAAAAGTACAAAAAAATGAGTAAAAGGAAAAATACAAAAATATGTGTGGCAATAAGTGTAGATTTATAAAAATGGTAAAAATGGGACTTTTCAAAGCTATTGATTCTTTAATTCCCCTTGATGAACACTTGGCTACTTTTTGAGGTAATTAGTCGAGGAGGATTGAGATTCTTGGTTTTCTTAGGTGTTTACTTAGGGCATTGCGTGAGGATATGACAATATCTTAGTATGGGGGATTTTGGTATGTGTTTAATTACACATACCATTTACCTAGGAAAACGTGCTTAAAAGACCAAAAATATACCAAAAATACATTGTATTTGTTTGTTTTGCATTTGTATTGTGCAGGAAACGGATATTTAAGAAAAGAACAAAAACGAAGCCAAAACGACAACCCCGAGCAAGGGAATGGAAAGGTCGTGAAAAGTCAAAGTAAGCAAAAGTCAAAATCAAAGTCAACACTAAAAAGTCAAAGTCAAAGAAGAATCCAAAAACGAAAAAATCTTAAATGGACCAACCCGCACCCATTTAATAGGCCGGGTCAGCCCATTAAGAGATCATTTATAAAACTTATAAGTTTTATGGTCTAAAAACCCTTAAAAGTCCAAAATCCATAAACCGGCCCAAATATAAGCCCAACACACACTTAACATTGTTAACCATACACCCTTAACCCTCCCTTACACCGTTAGTCCTCAAGGACTAACATTGTTAGTCCAAAAGGACTAACGGTGAAAACATATACCAAAAGAGGGGATTAACCTCGTTAAATATCAAAAACACTGTATATCATCCCCAAATCCCATTTCCCGCCACCCATCCCTTTCACCTATCACTCTTACCCTCTTCCCCAAACGAACCCCACAATCAAACCCCACCCCATAACACAAAATGCCACTTTGGCGATCCTAAACAACACCATTCGTCCAAGGGATGAAGACAAAAAATCAAGGGCTATGATGATAAGACTTGGTGAGTACTAAAAATGAAGGGCTATGATAACTTTGGGACATACTCACACAACAAGCACACCTCCTGGCTCACTCACAGAAGTAGCACAAGTGGAGACCCAAGACCTAGAATTCTTCTATAAATAAGGCACTTTATAAGCCTTTGGGGCATCTAGTTTTTAACAGCTTATCTTAGTTTAAATTTAGCTTATTGTACTTTTTATTCAAGTCTTGTAATGTTTTTAAAAGTTAATGAAATTTGAGGTTTATATATTTTAAAAGTTGTGTTTTTAAGTTACTATTCCATTGATATTAAAAGTGTTTTATAAGCTCTTTATAAGCTCTTATTTACTCTTATAAGCTGTTTACTTAAGTTTTACAAGCTCTTTCCATAGTTTGCAAGGTTTAAGAAAAATACCATAGCTTAGCTTATGGATGATAAGCCAGACAAGGATGGGCTTATGGACTTACCAGCTTATCATAAGATAAGCTGGAGCTTTTGTAGATAAGCTTCTTAAGAGCACTTCTGTCCTTGTTTAAGCACGGGACCAAGTAAGTTTCATTTTTTTTACTCTTAATAGCTTAATTTACTGTTGCATTGTTATTCTGCTTATTGGTGCTTAATCTCTGCTTATTTGTGCTTATTCTATCCTATTATGGCTTAATGAGTTTAGTTTTTAGTTTAGAATAGCTTATTTTGAGTTTTCATAAATTCTGTCTTATTTTAGTTAAAACCTACTTATCTTTGTAGGCTTATTTTAAAGTGCTTATCAGTTGTTGCCAATTGCTTATTAGTGCTTAATATTGATAGTTCATCATCTTTATTTAAAATTCTTAGCTTAATTCAGTTTAAATTAGTTTTAAAATGGATTTTAATACATTAAAGGAGTGTTTGGGTCAATGGGCAAAATGGGTCAAAATGAGTTTTAAAACCACTTTGGGTCATTAAGCCAACTTTAACACTCTCTATTAAGTATTTGAATCTATTTTTAAGGATTGTTAAAGTTTAAGATTAAGTTTAAAAGGTTTGTCTATATGTTCTTTAAATCTGTGGTTTTGAAAGTTTTTAAAACTGTTGATAATTGATTTTTGGTCAAGAGTTGATTTAAGGTTGTGTTTATGCTTCATGTAGAGTCTAAAGGCAGTAGAATTAGTTGAGTTCAAGTAAGCATTTGTCATTTGAGTTGATAGTTATAACTGTCAAAAATTTTATGTCTATTTTTCAAGTTTTAAAGACATGTTTTCAATTGCAATTTTTAAGTTGATTAAGTTTGTTTTTAGGTCTAATATCGATAACATAAGCTCTTTGGGCATCAAGCTTGTTCTGTTTGTGCCTATTTTGTTTTTAAAACTTATTTTCCTAGCTTAAATTTTGTCTGCAAAAAGTCATTTTTCCTTTTAAGAAAACCAAAAAATAGTGTAATCTATTTGGGTAGCCATTTTCCATAAGCTTTTTCATGGATTATTTTTGTTTCAAACCCCTTTTTCTTTGTGGATTAGTGTAGCTTATTGCATAAGCTTTTTAGTGGTATAACCCACTAAGCCATAAGGATCTATTTTCTTGCTTAAAAATAAGCTAGAAAGTGGCCCCTTAGGCTGTTTGGTCACCAGTTTTGGCCAAATAGCTTAATTGCTTATCTGAGCTTATTGGCTATTTAGATTTGCTTCATTTAGGTTTAGTCTTGCTTATTAGGTAGTTTTAAGGCATTTTAGCTTATTTAACTTAGGATTAGAGCTTATTTAAGCTTATGAGCATTTGTGGTTTAGAATCTAAGTTTAAAAGTCTCTTAGGAAATTCTGTCCTTTAAGCTTAGTTTAGCTTATTTTTCTTTGTTTATTTTAATTCCTAAGTGCTTATTAAGGTTAGGGTATAAATCTCTTTTTAGCTTATTTGTTGTTATAAGTGCTTATTTAGTCTAAGAAAAGCCAACAGTTAGCCTTTTGTAGACTTAGTGTAAAAAGCCATTCTGTCACCTTTTTAGCTTATTTATGTGCTTATTTGTGCTTTTTAAGAAAAGTTGCTTTTACAAAAAGTCTTTATTTTTAGCTTATCTAAAAAGTTGTTTTAAAAATTTTTGCAAAAAAAATATGTTGGGAGTTGAGGGAAATCAGGGGTGAGCAAGGCTCTAACCCCTGACCTCAACCTCACTCAACCAACTTATTTAACACAACACACACCACCACTCGTGCCCTTAGGTCTTTTCCGTTTTAACTTGCACACATTATCCTTTTAACACCTTTTTGGCCCTTTAAGCCATAGGCCATAAGCCATTTTGGGCTTATTTCGTAGCTTATTTGATAAGCTGTGTTCACCCTTTTATTTTTCTTAGATTTAACACTATTCAAGCTACTTTTCACCAATTTTTCAGAATTTTCCAAATTAGTTTAGTATTTTTTATTATTTTTTTTGATTAAATCTGTTTTTAATTCAGAATAAAAAAATTAAAAGTCAAAAAAATATAATTCGTTTTTTTTAAATTTTCTTTTATCATTTAGGACTTATAAAACTTAATTTTTCTTTCGTTAGGTTAAATTTGTAGAATTTGTTTTTTTTAAAGAACGGGATTTGAATCCCGTTAACGTTTTTCGTATTTAAGCCTTAATTGCTTTCGTTTTTAGTTTGCCTTTACTTGTTCGTGTATTTTATTTGTAGAAATAGAAAACCTAATCAAATTTGTGATTATTCAAGCATTATTCCACACACGTTACCTCGATTTTGCATTCACACCTCGTCGGGACACGACCCGGGAAGGTTTTTAGGATTTTGCTTTGGTCAAAAGTGACTATCCTTTCAAAAAGCCTTACGGAATTCTTACTCTCTTATTATTGATTCTTTAAGATAATTCTTATATTATATTTATATTTATATATATAGTAAAAGATCTTGTTACGAACGAATCATTTGTCCTTGTTCATTTTCTTTTTCAATATTGCGAACGTCACAGGCTTTGAAGAATGAATCAATAGCAGTGTTGGACGGGTTTTGACTTTTTGATTCCTTCCATTCATTACTGCTTGAAGTATTGTTGTCCACATATCTCTTATTCCAATTTCCATTTATCCATGAGTGAAATATCACTTTTTGAGTCCTCCCATCAAATTTCTTATGGTTTTTGAATGTTGTGTTTACGTTTGATAAGAATTCGAGTGGATCAATTCCCCAGTTTTCTCCTTCGTCCAACATTTCATCCTCTCCATCGTATGATTCAGGATAGAATCTACAGAAGAATTTCTCAACAAGCTCCTCCCAAGTGGTGATTTTTCCCTCACTAATCCACTATTCTTTAACATCATCAACCAATGAGAGAGGAAAGACCTTCATTCATAGTTGATGGGAATCCACACCAGAAATGTAGATTAAATCCACTAATTTAAGTACTTTGGCAATGTATTCCACCACGTCTTCATTATACGTTCCTTGATATATGTTCTTTCGTAATTCCACCAAAAACTTCTCGTTGAGCTCAATTTCAATATCGTTACTGGTGATAGAAAGATTGGGTCCAGTTAGAGCTTTTTCAATGTCATCAAAAATTGGTTCAGCCATGACTTTATGTAGTTTCTTCTTCAATCAACTAGCTCTGACAAGTTCTTCCTGTAATAAAGGTAAAAATATCAGCAGGATTTGCTCTAAAGAAGAAAAAAATTTTTTTGCACGAAAATCAATTATTTTAGTTTCTGTCCCAGACGATCGATACGCCGTATCCAATGGAAGTGGATACGCCGTATTAATCTGTTGAGATGAATACTCTGTATTGGACATAGAACTGGATACGCCGTATTCAACTGTCGACCAGAACAGTGTATTCAAGAAAAACAATTAAATACGCAAACAATTAAACACAAAAATATACAAGCAAACAATTAAAGACAAATATAAAAAATATACAGAATATACAAAAATATACACTAATCTAAATTACACTAATCCTAAGGGTTAGATCTAATCTAATGTTAAAACCAAAATATCAAAATAAAAATCAAGATTAATTTTCACTCTCCGGCAGCGGCGCCAAAAAACTTGATGTGTTGTAGTGTAGGGTTGTTTTTATATGATTCAAGTTTTAAATTTATATTTTGCCGACTCAACCAAAAACAACACTTTAACGGGCAGTGTACCCGATCGGTAGTAGTTTCGTGATAAGTAGGGTGTCAATCACTGAGAGCGAGGTTAAATCTATCAATTTAATTAATATCTTGGTTATCTAATCTATGTTAATTCTATTCTAATCCTATGTCAGTCTAAATCCTAATAATAATGAAAAAGGGGGGGTTTCAGCCTGAGAGACTGGCACGGTTTGGTTGGTAACTACAATTAATTCAAGAAACAGTTACCCACACAAGCTAATTAACAAAAGATAAAAGAGTGGTCGAACCTTATATAAGAAAATTGTATTAACCATTATTAATTCGATTAGAACGTTGGTTTGTTTATTAAGTGTAACAATTTCTTCTCTTGAGGTGGCATATCATTCTTAAGACTTAGGCGTTACATCATCCTAAGACCTAGAAACGTTAATTCTATCATAACTAAAGCATCCGCATAAAGCATCCTTATTTGCTGATTATAGTCTATCTTAGGGATTAAAGCAATAGTGATCTTGTTAAACCCTAGCTCATAGAGACTTTACCCACTTACCGCTTAATGGCAATCTATACACTAGTAGTCCACTTGTCCAACTATCCAATGGAATTAGAACGTTATTTGTTGAATTATCTAGGTCACTTGCTAGTCAACACGATCAATAAACCATTGGCAATATCCAATTAACTAGTTAAGCCCGAAGCGTATCCTAGACACAGACTTAGAAGGACAATATTTGTGTAACTATTATTCTAGGTGTATAAATTACTATATGGAGAGCTATCCCGGACTCTAGATCCGCTTGGTCCACTTAGCTAGATCCAGTTGAATGATAGGTCGCATACAAAAGCGCGTAAACAAGTATAAATTGATAAACATAAACAAGCATACAACGATAAATCAAGAAATCGATATAAACAAATACCAAACATTCAGATCTTCATAATAATGGCTAATACCCGAAGGTATTAGCCTTTAAACGTCATAATAAATACAAGAGTAATAATTTAGCCAAGGTAAACTAACCGAGTTAACGAATGATACCAAAAACTGAACGATTACTAAAGTATATGGAATTACACGATATCTCCTATGGAATTGAATACGTTGCTCGATCTCTTCTGCTCTTTTTATCCTCTAAATATCGACTTTTGTGGTTTAGGTATCGAGAATATGATTTAGCATACTTAAAACTCGTTTTTGAATTTTCTATTTATAATGTCTGGAAGTCGGTTCAATACGACGTATCCAATGGGTTGGATACATCGTATTGGGGATTTCTTGGAGTAGGGACCACGTTTGATATCTTCCATAAAATTATATTGATTCCATATCTTGAATACGACGTATTGATTCCTCTGGATACAGCGTATTGATCTTTAATCTTCTGTGGTGTTTGGTGAGTGCAGGAACGGATACGCCGTATCTTCTTGATGGATACGGTGTATTGGTCTTCAGAATAGTAATCTTCAAAATATCTTCATTTAAGCTCCAGAATGCGCGCCTTTTGCTATGTTTCACCAATTACTCCATAATTACTGCAATTCTCAAATATAAACGATTAAGTAACAATTCTTTGCAATAACTTTACAAAGTGGGTTAATATCGTGGGATAAACGATGCTATAAAATAGACGTTATTTGATGTCATCAAGGACTACTCGTTTATCCTACTATTGAAGAAAATGGTGTTACAAGACCTAAGAAATATGCAAAATTGTCTGAAGAGGAAAAACTACAATATGATTGTGATCTTCATGCAAAAAACATTGTTCTTCAAGGTCTTCCACCGGACATCTATGCTCTTGTTAACCATAACAAACATGCAAAAGAAATATGTTGGGATTCTAGATTTGATAAGACAAAATAAATAAAAGAATTGTTAGGTTCATAAAAAGTGTCGATTATGTGGTTTAGTTATATTTAGTTAATAGTCTTTATTTTGTTTAGAATAGAATTAGTTTGTAATAAGGTATATTATGCTAAAAGTAAGAAGTAGCATAATTGCTAAAGAATAGGGACTATAAGTGAAAAATAAAGGAAGGGAAACCTCCTTCCTTCTCCTATAAATACCCCCTCTAATCATTATTAGAGGGTGATGCCTTGTAATAAACATTTTCCCTTTCCCTCCATTTTAATAACATTTGTATTTTGAATACTTGCCCTCCTCTACTATTCTCTCTAAGCTTTCATGAACAATATGTATGATTCAAGATAAACAAGACATAACAAGTGGTATCATACGCCATTAGAGAATACGAGTGATTCGATTTGTGAGCTTTTTACACGTCCGACAACTTCGAGATGACATTCGGTGAATTCGGTTGAGATATTTAAGCTTTTGAGTTGTGTCTTGATAAGCGATTTCGAGTATTTGGAAGTTATCGAGTGTTATCGAGTTATGGAGATTGCATTTTTAGTAGTATTTTAGCGTTCTCGTAAGTGTTTCTGCATTCTCGGAAGTGGTTTTTCTATTTTTGGATCATTTTTCTTATAGTTTTGATCGAAAAGTATTGTAATAGATATATACGCATTTTCGGTTCTATCGAATTTGACGATTATATGTGTTTTGGATTATTCAGTCATCATAAAATTCGGTTATATCGAGTTTGTGGTTATTGATAATTCTTAATCAATGAATTTATCAAAACTCGGTTCTATCGAGTTTGAAATAATCGATTTTTGGTTCTTCATCGAGTTTGTGGTTCATAGCATTTCCGAGTTTAATAGGTTTTAAGAGTACCGAGTTTGTTAAGTATTTTTTACAAGTTTAGTTCTGTTCGAGAAGTGTACCGAGTTTCAGACTACTTGTTATCCGAGAACAGTGTTGTTCGAGTTTCACAATTGTTACTGAGTTTGGAAATCTTCTTACAAATATCACTCATTTTTCGTCTACAAAGATCCAATCTTTGAATCATAAGAAATGTCAACATCCAAAATATATCAACAATCCCTTGTTGATGTTGGTTCTGAGACTAGGCCTCCCATGCTTGATAGGGGTAGTTATATACCATGGGCAAGTAGATTTAGACGATATATAAATCGAAAGAGGGAAAACTGAAAGTGGCTTAACAAAACGCTTGATGAAGGTCCTTATCAGTTTGAGATGTTCATTCCTAACAATTCCACAGTTCCGCAATTGTAAATTGCTGAGGATTTACAAGGAGATGCGTTATTGCATTATGATGCTGAGATAGAACTCATGAATCTGATTCTTCTTTCTATTCCAAATGACATTTATAATTCTGTGGATGGTTGCACTTCGGCTAAGGACATGTGGAAAAGAGTTGAATGTCTTATGAGGGGAACTATACAAAACAAAGTTGATAGAGAAACTCGTTTTACAAACGAATTTGATCCGTTTGTTGCTGAACCAGAGAGAAGACTTGTTTCAGTTTACAAATAGTATTTGCTCAGTTAATGGAACGATTTGAAAGAAAATGACATGCCATTTTTCATTGTTACAATTAACACAAAGTTTTATGAAATAGCTTGCAACGGAATGGTTTGAAATATGTTACCTAAGTTCGTCTTGCTAAACGTTTTAGATAGTGGATACGTTTGATGTCTTTTTTGATACCTCAGCATTCGAGAAACTGGTTAATGTTCCTCAACTGAGCAAAGAAAGGTTAGAAAAAATCTCATGATCCTTTGGCCTCTCGTAGCAACACGGGTTCATCTTCAGAAACACATCATCTTTATTTATGTGACACATCCTACGTCTGTGGTGGATTATGAAGATGAGTACTAGCAGGATGATGTTCACACCAATTCTGAAGATCCTCTTGCATCTGCAATGTTGTTACTTGCTCGAGCCATTACTCACAATTTTTCTAATCCAACAAATAATTATCTTCGCACTTCATCCAACACCAGAAACCAAGCAATCATTCAAGGAGACAGGGTGAATATTCAAAGCAGAAACTCTGGTAATGCTGGAAGAAATAATAGACGAGCTTATGCTCAAGAAATGTTCAAAGGAACTCACCTTTTCGACCTCTCAAAGTCAAAAGATAAAGGCTCAAGATCAAGATCACAAAGCATGAATGAACAAAGCCATTACAAACAAGACAAGACCAAAACAAGGCAAAGCATAAACGTCAAAAGTCATATCTTCAACGTCATCGGTGGTACGGAGGAGTTTGAAGAAAGAGACCTCAACATTGGGGGAGATTGTTAGCCTTAATTATATTAAGTCAAACAAGAATGTTATCGGTCTTACAAAGTCAAACTAGGTCATGTATTGTAATAGGCTAGTCGGGTTCAACGGGCTTGGTTTGTAATTTAATATTGTTCGTATTTCGGGCTCAAACCCCAAGATATGCTAAGCCCGGCCTATTTAGAAAGCCTATACGCCTACTACTTGGCATTGGGTATAAAAGGACCCTCTCCACACATGGAGAGGGTGTTGGTTGCCATATTTTACACTTGTATGTGTGTGTAATCATCCACCTCTCTAGTTTCTCTCTAATAAATCTTCCAACTTTTCTTTCTATCTTTCTAGCTTTTTGCTTATTGGTATAGCTTATTGTTGTGAAATGGGTTAAAGTTTTGGGATAACATTTGGTATCACTCGCCACGGGTGGGTTTAGTGGTTTCGTTGTGATATTTTTGTGCTTATTGGTTCAGCTTATTTTTAAGCTTACCTTACACTCGAATTTATTTTACTTTGTCTATTTTTTTAATTTTTCCCTTGGGTTAATCGTGTTTAATTTTTTTTGTTGGGCCTACTGCTTATTCTCATAACACGTTTTTGTTCTTTCTTTTTTATTAACAGTACTATTGGTGATGATTAAATTGATAGCGATATTATATTTGATTCACCTAATGGGAATGTTAATAGTGGCAGTATTGAAAAAGATACACATGTTCCTGATCTATATGTGCGTTAGAGCAATTAGCTAGAAATGCATATCAGGAAGTTGAAAAACAACAAATATTTGCTCAAAAAGTTCAAAAACAAAACACAACTTTGACTAGTCAGCTTGAGTTGTATAAGGAAAGGGTTCGGGTTTTGGAAAACATAAACGGGGATAATAATTATCTCAACGAATTTCTTGAGGCCGATAAACGAGCAAAACATTTTAGTCAACAAGCCTAGTCTCAATTTGTTCGTGATCGAGATATCATTCGAGATCTAGAAAAACAACGAGATAAATTAGATTTCGATGTCAAAGATTACAAACGGCAAAATGAGGAACTTCAAAAGACTCATTCAATTTTAAAAAGACAAATGAGTGAAAATGAGGATAAATATCATGACACTGTTCTAGATCTTGAGGCCAAACTAAAAAAGAATGTTGATCTAATTTTGAAACTTGGCAATTCCTTACAAGGAATGTTTATGCTTGGACCAAAGCCATTGTCTGTGTATGATCAGCAATTAAAACATGGTTTGGGGTACCCGAATCCTTATACACTCAAGCAAGCAATTTCACAATGTCCAAAGTTATATCTTGCCTCTAGTTTAGGTAATTCAGAGATTTCTTTGCATGTTAAAGATACTAAGGACACTCTTGATGAAGCTTCTAAAAGTCAACAAAAAGTGTACGAAAAAATGAATGATCTAATTGCTGTTGCAAATAAACAGAATTGTTAGACAATTGATTATACACAAATAAATGATCTCTATAAAGACTTTGTTCCTCAAAAAGAGCTTTTTGCTGAGCAAAAATATTTTCCATCTTCTTTTATTCCTTCTGACAAGAAGTCAAATGCAACTCCTTCTATTCCGGCATCAATGCCGAGTGAGTCACCTTTGATCATTGAATTAGATAAAATAAAACATGGTTTTCAAAAGTTGTCTGAATTAATTCAAAAGAACTGTAAAAGAGCAAGCATTTTTTATACATCACCTGAAGAAATACAACTCAATGATTTTTGTCAAGATCAACTCAAACCAATTGTTAACGAGTTGAAGTTCTATTTTGAATTTTTTAAGACACTATTTCAGAGGGATATAAAAGAGATGAAAGATGTTTTTGAGTCTACAAAAAGTGAACTTTGTGAACTAGAGAAGCAAAATGATTTTTTGAAAGATCAACTTTTGGAAGTATCTCTCAAGCATGAAGTTGAATTAAGTGTGTTGTTAAATCATGAATGTGTAGACAATTCACTCCATGCTGAAATTGAACAACTTAAAAAGAAATCCATCGAGATTCAAGAGGGTTTGCAAGCAAGAATAAAAATTCTTGAAAAAGATGTTCAAATGTGTGAAAAGCAAAGTGTTGATTTTGAATTAAAGTTACAACATGAAAAAGAAAAACATAAATGGGATTCAAATTTGAAGAATAAAAACACAAATCCTCTTGATTATTCTTGGATTTCAAAAATGGAAAAACTTGAAGATGAGAACGTGTCTTTGGATTTTACGGTGCAATCTTTGATAAAAGAACGTGACAATGTAAAATTAGAATATCAAAAGCTTTTCAATTCAATCAAAAAGACACGGTCTCAAACTCAAACGGAAATAGACGAATTAATTGCTCATGTCTCTGAGAAAACGTATGCATATGGTGCTATTCGTGCTGAGAATCAGAATCTTTTGTTTACCATATCTGAGTTAAAAACTAGACTGGCAAATGTTGAAAAAGGTAAGTCTGTAAATACTAAGTTTGACAAGACAAATGGTTCTCAACCTCTTCTTTGTGTCACACCATTACATAAACACGTTATTCAAAAGAAAACGGATGTTCAAAAATCAGAAGAAACCCATGTCGTATCAAAACCAGTCACTTTACAGACTTCACCTGTCAAACAAAGAGGGGTAAATTCAAACAAAAATATCATAGCACCTGGAATGCACAAGGTTGTCAAAACAAATGAATCACAAACAAATGAGGCTAAGCATGATTTATCTTCTACAAGAATGAATTCTGCATCTAGTGTTAATAGACCAATGAATAGAGATTCACATGTCAAGAATAGTGTCTTAGCTAACTCTAAGAAGCCAGCAAAGAAAGTAGCAGTTTATGTTAGGAAAAATAAGCAAACAGATAATACATCTGAAAATGTTATCTCAAACAAAGAGAATGTAATTGATGTTGATGTTGCAAACGCTTCTAAAGCAAAAACTTTGTTATGTGTTTCTTGTATGCAAAATGTGCTTATTCCATGCCATGCTAACTGTTTTGCAAATTATAAATTGAATGTGCATTCGAATGTTCGTAGAACCTTATCCACTAAATCTAGAATACCAAAATCTTATGATACTACTTATGTAGTTCACAAGACTAGGTTTTCTAAGGAGTCGACACTATCTAAGTCTTTAGATACTACTTATGTAGTCTCCAAACCTAAGATTGATGTCGGAAGTACCTCAAAAGCTAACGATAAGGTTTCTAGTACAAAGAAAAGAAATTTACGAGATAAATCTTTAAGCACATACATGAAGAACAAGATTCGAACTAGTCAAATTTGGCAAAAATGGTTTGAATCAAAACCAAATGTTGTTTGGTCTCCTGTTAACACAAAACCGAATGGACAGAATAGTAGTTCATCTGAAAAACAATCGATCTCTGTTAAGAAATGGGTAGTCAAATTGCCCACTTGTCCATGTGGTGTTTCTTCTTGTGTTACAGGTAGTACAGATCGTTCTGTGGATTGTTGATAGTGGTTGTTCAAAGCATATGACGGGTGAGAATTTTATTTGTGTTTTTTTTGAGTTGTTTGTTTTTGTTATGATGTGATCCGATCATTGCTAAAAAATTTCATTGAGAAATTCATGGGCACCGTTCGCTTTGGAAATGATAATTTTGCAGCAATCACAGGCTATGGTGATTATATACAGGGCAATATCACTATTTGTCATGTATATTATGTTGAAGGTCTTGGACATAATCTCTTTAGCGTTGGACAATTTTGTGATGGCGATTTAGAAGTGGCTTTTCGTTCTAAGACATGTTATGTGCGTAATCTAGAAGGAGATGATTTGCTTACAGGCGGTCGCGAATCAAATTTATATACTATCTCCATTTCTGACATGGCTGCTTCTTCACCCGTTTGTCTAATGTCTAAGGCAACTTCGACAAAGTCATGGTTATGGCACCGCAGACTCTCACATCTTAATTTTGGAACCATAAACGATCTTACCAGACTTGACTTGGTTAATGGTATTAAAGTTTAAATATGGAAAAGATCACCTTTGTTCTGCTTGTGAAAGAGGAAAAAGCAAGAAAGCTTCTCATCCACTCAAACTAGTTCCAAGTGATCACTCTAAATTAGAATTACTTCATATGGATTTATGCGGACCAATGCGGGTAGCTTCGATCAATGGAAAGAAGTATATTCTTGTATCGGTGGAGATTATTCTCAATATAAATGTTTACTTTTTCATTCGAACAGATGAAACTCCAGAGATTTATAAAGAATTCATTGCTCAAGCTCAACTGATTTATAAAGCCAAGTTTGCAAAGATTCGTACAGACAATGTACTGAATTCAAAATTTGCAAACTCATAAAGCTTCATTATGAAAAGTTAGGCATCATGTAACAATTTTCAACTGCTTGAACGCCTCAGCAAAATGGAGTAGTTGAAAGACGTAATCGAACTCTTGTTGAAGCTGCTCGTACGATGCTTATCTTTTCTCGATTACCTGAATTTCTTTGGGCTGAAGCAGTGGCTACCGCTTGTTTTACTCAAAATCGGTCAATCATTCATACACGACATAACAAAACACCTTATGAGTTATTACGTGGCAGAAAGCCGAATGTTGAATATTTTCATGTGTTTGGTTCATTGTGTTATCCAACAAATGACCGAGATGATCTTGGAAAAATGAAACCAAAAGCAGACATTGGGGTCTTTATTGGTTATTCGGAAACATCAAGAGGGTTTCGAATCTATAACAGACGCACTAAAAAGATTATGGAAACCATAAATGTCAAGTTTGACGAGCTCACAGCTATGGCTTCTGAACACGATTGTTTAGAACCCGAGCTTCAACGATTCATAAATCATAATTCATCAGCAGAAACAATGAATACTCCATCTAAAGAAGATTTGGATAATTTGTTTGGTCCAATGTATGAAGAATATTTTGAGAAGAAGTTTTCTGATACACCCATCAATTCCGCTGCACAACCGACTCAAATTCATGAAGACTCACCTTCTACATCTTCAATTATTGTTGACGAACATGAGGCTCCTCCCATTGTCACTACATCTGATGAACAAACCTCTCCAATCTCTTTAACTGAGGCTGATGAATTCAATCAAGAAGATTCTGCTGATTTTGATGGCAATTCACAGTTTGTTCCATATAATCCTCCAAGTCATGAGGAAATTTAGTCATCAATAACGACTCTAGAACCATCAAATGTGCAAAATTTCTACCAAGTACAACCCTCAACTCACATTTGGACAAAAGACCATCCTCTAGACTAAGTTATTGGTGATCCATCCAAACCTGTCATGGCTTGCCAACGGCTACACACAGATTATGAGGTATGCATGTATGCATTAACCGTCAGCACTATTGAACCAAAGAAAATCAAAGAAGCTATAGCAGATCATAGTTGGAATGAGCCCATGCAAGATGAATTGAATCAATTTGAGAGACTTCAAGTTTAAAAACTCGTTCCATGACCAGAAGGAAAGAATATTATTGCTCTCAAATGGCTCTGGAAGAATAGGTGTGATGCTAAAAATATTATGGTTTAAAACAAAACTCGTCATGTGGCAAAAGGATACAGGCAGGAAGAAGGCATTGATTTTGAAGAGTCATTTGCTCTTGTTACTCGTCTTGAGGCCGTTTGGATGTTTATTGCTTATGTTGCTCATAAGAATATCAATACAAATGAGATTTGTGGATAAGTGAATTTGTTTTGGTTAACTACTGAATTTTATGTGCTCATATTTTCTGCATGTTTGATGATTGATGATCGAAAGTATGTGGAACAAAAAATATAAGTCATCTTCATATGTTGAAAAAATCAAATGATTGTGAAAAAGAATCAAGTTTTTGAATTCTAAGATTTGGGTCATATATGTCTTCTTCGTAGTGTTTAATGTGGTCTAAGTCATGTACGGTTTCGAGCATTTTTCTGCAATGAACAAATGAGGTATGAGTGACTTAGGAAAATTCAGTTATTGAATTAGATTTGTGTTGTATTCATTGATTAGGATTTCATGACAAAACGTGAAGTAGAAAATTTTATATTACTTGAATCTGGAAATCCAAGTACTCAGTTGCTAAGTGGTCTAAGTCATGTCCGGTTTCGGCTGTTTTCTGCAATGAACAGAATGAGGAGTGAGTGACTTAGTGACCATTCAATTGTGGATTTGTGATTACATGATTCTATGTTATCATTATAAAGAAAGTTTTTTGTCAAAAGATTTCTGGAAAAAGTTCTCAAAATCTGTTCTTGTGTCAAAATGATACTCTTTCACAAAAACGGTTTTCAGAAGTTGTATGATTTCTTTCATTTTTCATAAAAGTTTGATTAAAATCAAAAGGAGAATCTTCTCATTCTTGAAAGAGTATTCATGTTAAACAAAAATTTCTAGTGGGATATTCTAAAACAGAACGAGAGAGCTAATCCATATGCGAAAAGCAAAATCAAAAGTGTGTTCGAAAAAGAATTGCCAGAACACACAAAAATAGAAAATCAAAAGAAAAATTCGAATACAGCTTTGGCTATGTGCAAGAAAAAAGCAAGAATGGAAAAAACCCAATTTGAGAAACAAACTAATCAAAAATATGTTCGAAAAGAATTGCCAAAACATATAAAACAGACAAAGTGGAAAAAGACAAAAACGTCAAAAGAATTGTTTGTTAACTAACATCTTAATTTTATTCATTCAGTAATCATCATGGCACAACAACAACATGCAACTGATGTTCATCCAGACGGAACTATTGTCCCCCAAAACAAATATATGATCTCATGGATGCAAACAAGAAGGTAGATCTTAAACATGTGCTATGGCCCCACCCCGAAATGCAAATACTGACGAATATATAAAGTAACATCCATACAATTCAGTATTGTTGCTTCTTCCTCCTGTACCACTGGATATATATGGCACAGTATCTGGAATACTTGAAGGAAGCTGGATCAAAGTTATAGTCACGTTTATGCTGAAAGTAAAAGCTATTTCTATTAAACTGGATGGACTTTAGGCAATCTTTCACTTACCACAAGCAAATGACAACAATCATGATAGCTTTGTGCCACCACCATCATTTTTGGACATGGTTCCATTCTATAAACAACAATTAGGCTTTACACTAGAGCTGAAGGACATCATCAAGCTTTAGACAACTGGTCTCTACAGCATGGACAAACGTTATGCAAGATATTTTCCAAATGCTTGACAACACGTGTCACTGGATGGGATCAACCGCCATTACAAATAATGCAAATGCTGTATTGCTTTGTCAATAATATTCATGTGGATTATGCGGAGCTATTATGGGAAGGACTTTACTATTCTCTTCATCATCCAACATCATTGATTCCTTATCCAAGATTTACAAAGATCATAATTAGTCATTACATGACTAGTTTCCTTGAAATTTCAAGACGTGCTCGAGACATGTACCACAACCTGAATGATGAAGATATAATGAAAAATATCTTTAATCAGGAAGATACAAAGACAAATTCGGAATGCAAATTCCAGAGTGGATGATTTCAGAAAAAATGAAGAACATCGAGCATTATCGGATGTATGCGGAGATGTTTAGGTTAGATGTTCCTCTGACTCAGTCACAACTGACTGAGTCTACCCAAGGAACGCATAGGACACTTAGCGCCCCTAGGTCACCTAACCCTAAAATGGATAAAGCAGAGTCAACGTGTCTAAATGGATCCAATATGATTCGTTTTTCGTCTTCCTACACTCGCGCTCTCTCTCACCGCACTTCTTACTCCACAGCTCACGCTCGCCCCCACCACTATTTGAGAACTCGCATATTGTGCCAAATATCAATTTTAAAGACCACATTTGAAAGACAGTCTTGCTCCCGCCAGCCCAAAATCAAGCAGAGCCCGATACGCCCCCTAGAGAAAATGTGGACAAGTCAAAGAAGCACTTGTCGTCCGTATGAGATTGAAACGTGGTAGAAGGATCGCGGAATGTTTTTGATATGTTTATCACTAGGAATGATGAATCAAGATTTCGGCAGTAGGTTAGGAGCCAGGAGTGATAAGGAAAGTCCGGAGGTGGAGATCACTAATGATGAAGAGGTGGAAATTACTAATGTTGTCATACCTGTCAATGTTAATGAAGAGGAGGATGAAATAACTAATGAAGTGTATGAATTAAAGCGAAGGGAGAAAGTGAAGATTATAGAGGAGTCTAGGAGTATACCATTCCCCACACCAATTAGATCTCCTAGGATTCATACTGATATCGTATCCTCGGATACTGAGAAACTCTAGGAATTGACGGTCACTGATACTAAAACTACATCATCATCAAAATCACTCAGCACCAAATTGTCTAAAACAAATCGACTTCTATCATTATTTAAATCCAAACCTGCTCGTTTCAAATGATACAAAAATTTCTTTTAAGAGTTACAGGGACGTTATACATATTTGTTTGAACATCTAAAAGCAAGGTTTATGTCAAGGAAGTCATTTGATACTCTTGCTGATCATCTCCAAGAAGTAATGGTCGAATCATTACCCATTATGGTAGATACGCATATTAAGGAGAAAGTTAAAAAGCAAGTTCCTAAGCAGGTTCGAGATCAAGTTCTAGTGTATGTTGCAGAAGGGCTAATTCTGGAAAGACTAAAGAAGAGATGGAACAAATGATTGCTAAAGCTATTTTACAAGAGCGTGGGAATATACAGGCTGAAATCTCCTCACAAATTTAGAAATCTATTGATAATCATATTCCTTCTCAAGTTGATGCATCAGTAAGAAGTTATATGTTTGGAAATATTCTTCATGTTCATCCAGCTCACTCACAAACACTCTCTGTTCCAGAACAACAATATCAACTGTATCTTTTTTAATGAAAGACGATTCTCAGTTGCTATCTGCAACAAAGACATAGCAATATGGCTTTTACTTCAGATGAAGTTTGAGAATCTTCAGGTACCACAAACTACATGTAGACCTTCTGCTGTTCGCCCAAGAGATCAGGATGATCCTTATGATGATGCTCATCCTGAGGGAGAGAATCATTGCAAGCGACAGAAGACTTCTTAGTATGAAGTATATGTGTCTGGAGAGTCATTCATCTGGGAAGGTCAATGAAAATGAACAAGGTCTATCAACTTCAGGAAATCAAGAGCAAGAAGACGATTATGATTTTTGGACTGAGTCTTATGCTTCAGATGATGATGAAATACCAACGAAGCAAATGTCACAAGATATTATGGAAGAAGTATCACTGACAATTGATGAAGCAAAATTAAAGAAAATGGTTGATGAGATGTTGAGACAAAGATGTACTTCAGGAGATGAGCATCAATATCACATTGATCAGATGAAGAATTTCCTAAAAAGTGACATTGTTTGGGAAAGTAGAAAGGAAATCCTTGTTTCTCCGCATCCACGAAAGACCACACCTCTAGTTCAAAGTTGTCAGAGAGATCCTGAAGCTCCACCACTATCTCTTATAAATCAAGACCTTTTGTATCTGAAGAAAGGAAGTTCAGGGCCTGAGAAGATAGTATTGTCACTTCACAAGTTTCCTGCAATTATCTTTAATGATGATGATATCGAAGAACGAACTTCCAGATGGGTGAATAAGTGTGTTAAGAAATTTAATCCTTATGCTCGATATGGTGTTGAACATTGGAAGAATCCTCATGCAAAGATCTTCTTTTTTTTTTTTTTTTTTTTTTTTTTTTTTTTTTTTTTTATTTTTTTTTTTTTTTTTTTTTTATTTTTTTTTAAATAAGGAAACAAAAAGAGCCTGGAAAACCAAAGGAAGTGATTTATTTGAACTCAAAGATCATTCAAGTTATTAAGACATACTGGGAATTGGGTCATGAACACAAGTTTATCATAGAGATAGTTGCAAGAAGAGCTAATGAGTGCATTGTGTCGATTACCGAGCCTGATTACAAGAATCTCAATAAAGAATGAATATTGAGGAATGTATTTGATGATTATAATGGCAAGGTTCCTAAAATATGCATGGAACCATGGATTTGCTATGGTCTTTATCATTATTCATTAGAAGTTTAGTGATATGGGAAAGAGTGCATGATTTCTAACTTGGAATTGAAAGTTGTCAACAAAAAGTTAATCTCACTACACCAACAATATCTTTTCCAGGAGTTGAAAAACACAAAATGTTCTCCATCATCTATGAGCCCGTGCATGGAATCATATACAAGAATAGCAAGAAAGAGAAAAGGGTGATGAGTCATTCATAGATTTATAAGTTTTGTGATGCAAAGCTAAACAGAATATTAGAAGGATTAAGGAGTTACAATAATGATGTTAAGTATGGATATATTCAAAGAGATCTCACCAATGAAGAAGTTGAGTATCTGAAATTGTTTGAAGAGGAGATTGAGGTATGATTTAAGTATCGAAATCAGATGAGAAGATGTGAGATGTATGTGAATGGAAGACCATTTGGACCACGAAGAGAACGCCCAGAATAATCGACCCTTAGGGGGAGATTGTTAGGTTTATAAAAAGTGTCGATTATGTGGTTTAGTTATATTTAGTCATTAGTCTTTATTTTGTTTAGAATAAAGTAGTTTGTAATAAGGTATATTATGCTAAAGTAAGAATAGCACTTTTTACCTAAGAATAAGGACTAGAAGTGAAACATTAGAAAAATAAAGGAAGGGAAGCCTCCTTCTTTCTCCTATATATACCCCTTCTAATCATCATTAGAAGATGATGCCTTGTAATAAACTTTTCCTTTTTCCCTCCATTTTAATAACATTTGAAATTTGAATACTTGCCCTCCTCTACTATTCTCTCTAAGCTTTCATGAACAATATGTATGATTCAAGATAAACAAGACCCAACACTCCCTTTTTTATCTTTTCTGTGGGAGGTGTTTTCTGGAATATTTCTAGCTGTTTTTGGGTAGAAAATTTGAATTCAAAATATTTATTTTGAATAAAACATTTCTTTTAAATCTAAAAATGTTTTGTAAAAGTTATAAAAATATTTGTGACATTTTTATAAAAAAATGTGAGGTTGAATAAAAATTCCTTTGATCATAAAATGCATTAAGCATTTATTTATTCATACCATTAGGTGATTAAATTTTCAAAATAAAAATTTACTACTAATTACTTGTTTACGTTTAATTTACATTGAACGTTTTTACATTTTATCATTATCAAAACATAGAGAGGTCAAAAAATATTAATAACATTTTTAAGCATTATTTCTATCAACAGTTTTGAAAGAGGGTTTTTAGCACAAATTGAACACTAAACGTATGCAAATCAGAAAGTAGCAAACTGTTGATGAACCAAGCTTATTAAAAAAATAAGCCGAGCCTAATAAGCTTACAAAAAGCTATGGTATAAGTTTGAAAAACAAGACCACAAACACTAAACCTACCCGAGGCTCTTGATACCAATTATATGAACTATGATATCATTTCACTTCACCATAAACACGAATCAAAGATACGAAATAAGATAAGAAAAGAGAAGGAAGTTAGAGAGAGAAAGCTAGAGAGAGAAAGAGATGGTGGATTAAACAATAGTGTGAAAGATTACAAATGAACAACTAACCCTTATCCATTGCGAAGAAGGGGTATTTATGTCCCTTAGGCTTGTTAGACGCCTAGGGTTTCTCATGGGCCGGGCTCGTGTTTTGTTTAGGCTTTTGCCCGTAACACGTGCAATATTAGATTGACTAACGAGCCCGATACCCATAACTTAGCCTGTTACATTATATAATAAAGACCGAGATTTTATGATTAGTAGTGAGCTTCCATGTTCGTCTCAATATTTTGAGGCTAACAATCTCCCCCGAAGTGAGGTTTCCTGCAGGTTCTGAGCTTTTATGTTCAAAGATATATTTGAGGCCAACAATCTCCCCTAATGTGTGGTCTTCAAATTCCTAAGCCGAGATCTTAAATCTTGATTCCTTGAACTTGTTGAGATTGCTTTGTCGTTGAGTTCTTGAATCTTTGGTCTTTATCATGTTGTAGGCTTGTTCCTTCATGTTGTGTGATCTTTGATCTTTAGCCTTTGTCATTGTCTTTTGACTTTGTCTTTGATTCAGAGTTCTTTAAATCTTTATCCTTGAGATCCTTACCACCTTGCGATCTTGTGCCTTGACTAACATGCTCATACTTTACATCATTTTGAAAGCTTGCTAACAGTCTCCATTGATAGACTTGATATCTTAAAGAAAGATCTTATATATAAGAGTTTACAGAAGTCTTTGTCTTTGAGCTTTCTTGATTCTTAAATCTTGATGCTTATTGTATGTCTTTGTAGCTTGAGCATGAGCATGTGGTAATGAATCGGACTCTGCTGGAATGAGGCTGCAACACCATCGTTTGTACATGCATTTAAATGTTAGTGATAAACAACAGATATGGACGAATATGGCTTTGTATTAGATTCACCATGCTTTCTTTTTCTCATATGGTTGCATTAACCTCCGGTTCCATGAGGACCGACCTATGATCAGGTAGATTCAATTTAGAAGAATCTCCTTGACAGGGTTTCCAGCTTAAAGCGTAAGATCCTCTAACACAGATGTATTAGATTCACCATGCTTTCTTTATCTCATTACCAAAACGTCTCAAAGCAGACAGTACGATATGAGTGAATAAGACAGTTACTGTCTTTCTGATTGAGTCGTCAATTCATTTACTGGACCAAATTTGATATCTAGTTATCACAAGTTTGATTCATATAGAATCTCGTAAGTCACCTACCGCAGAGCTGTTTGATGGTGGGCCATGGAAGGATTTCTATCGTCATTATGAATACTAAAGAGTATCACTCAGATGTTCTGGCAAAATCACAAGGATAATGCATATGACTCTTGATAAAAGCTTGTGAACTTGATGATGTTCAACAAGTGTTTGTCATGGAATGTGTCCTAATGAGATTTTTGATTGATCTCTTGGCTCTAGACTCGATTAGTGCGTTTTGGTTTTAGTAATCGAAGGCTGGAGCAGACTGCCACCTATTCAATATCAACTAACTCGGAGTGAGAAAGTCGATAGAAGTCATCTGTATCTTCGTGACAAATGAGACAAGTATCTGTTAAGAGAAACTTGAATGGCTGGGAAGGGTTGTGTAGTAAATCATTGGGTCCATGATGTCTTTCTTCAATACCAAAATTCATCTTTATAGAGGGATGCTTTGTTTTCACCCTTTATCCATATATTTCTTTGTAATTCTTCAACCCCTTCAATGCTTACCAGGACGTCATTACTATATCACTTGTATGATTGTTCCAATGTTAGCTCATATCTTAGTCGGCATCTATTCCTTTATAATCAATCATCTCCATTCTACTAAGGGACTATATTTCTTAACTATGGATTATCCTTGGGTAGATCCCTCTGGTTCTGGATGGATCATAGGACTAATACCTAACCTAACCACCTTATGACTTTAGAATCATCGTGAAATTAATAGGTTGTTGGATATAAGATTGTAACCATAAAACTGACGAGGTGTCATTTTATACACTTTTTCGGGGTCATTTAACCCTCTAAATCATGCAAATATGCCTAGATTATGTGCTTAATCATTTTTTTCAGGTTTTTAGCACTTGGATGGCATTTGGAGGAAATACACATGACTTGGGCTCATTTGGAGAAGAAACCGACAAGATTATAGACCTACACCAAATCTCTTGAAGACTCATGTTCAACAGAGAATGGGAGACGGGTACAGGCCATAAAGCGACGCCGGTCGTGATCTATTAGCGATGGCATCAGAAAATCTAGCTGACGGCGTCAGGGAGGTGGACCGACTTAAAGAAAGGGATCTAGAATCATTTAAGTGGCGACGCGTCAAGAGTTCAAAGCAACATCGTTGCAGCAATTTTTCTATATATATTAGGTCGAAATTAGGGTTTTAAGTGTTTAACTTTGTACAACTTTTAGGAGACGAACCCTAGTGTTCTAGCAGCTTTTTAGGTCGTTTTAGGGCCTCAAAACCCTATTGTAACTACCTTCAATCCATGTTTTAATCAAGTAAGATTGTTTATCATTAATCATTCAATATGTCTATGTGTTGTTTGATTGATTTATGCTCTTGCTTTCTTTATAACGTGATAGGCTAAACCCTCCTTTGTATTTACTTATGATTGCATGAAACTTAGATTGTAGATATTTTTGATGTTGCTTCTTGTTGATGGATGTGCACGTTAAGCTCTAGAAAACTAGCCATAAGATATTAAATGGCATAGGACGTCTTTTCAAAGGTTTCATCCTATTTATTTCATACACATTAGTCTTTTAGGGAAACAACGAAGTGTGTAAAAAAGGATACCATCGGGCAGGTAACAAGTCTTCTACTACCTTACCCCTAATATGGTTGGTCCCTCTTAAGATATTTGACATGCATTTAATATACACTTAGGGGCCTTGTAATAGTCTTCATACTACCTTACTTGTGTGTGCCATTAACGGGAAATATTAACATAAACGGGGGTTTGTGTAATCCTGTTCATGACTTAGGAATAAATACTCTACATAGATCATCCACAAGTGTGAACAAAGCAAACAGATCTAGGTGGTGCAATATGAGGAGTAGGTAATGATTAGGTAAATACATCTTTTTATCATAAAGTTTTTTTGGGTAAAGGGTTTTACCCTGTTAGGAATAAATCTTCATATGACTTAATACTGCCAATAGTACTAAAGGAGTTAGTACTGCTAGTACAAAGTTAGTACTGCCAAGGTTACTTTATTACTGCTAGTAGAAGGAATTAGTTCTGCTATGGTCAAAGGATGATGGACTGAAGATAAGAATGAATGAGAATATTTTCGGGATGTTTTAGTTTTGAATTGTAACTGGTTGCCTAATAGATAGGTGGTATCGTGTGTAATTACACATACTATTACCTTATAAAACGGACCCTATACGACCAATAAACGCACATAAAATGCCATATATATGCCTGTTCTTTATCGTGTTTGTGCTGTGCAGGTACGGTATTCACTAAAGGACAAAACAAAGCCAAAACCAGACAAACTGAGCACGGATTGGAAAGAGCGCGAAAAATGAGGCCAAGGGTTCAAAAGGATTGAAAACGGAGCTAAAACGAAAATTCCCGGATCGACTCGACGACGTTTGTGCAATTAATGAAGTGAAGACGAAGTCAAAATCAACCCCGGGATATGGTGTTGGAAAGAGAATCAAAAACCGAACCCGAAAACCCAAATTTCTAAAAATGGGCCCACCCGTACCCACCTAGTGGGCCCGGATCAGCCATCATATTGAATTTAAAAAAACCACAAGTCCAAAAATGCCCCAAAACCATTTTACAATTAACCCGCCCACTTTTAAAAAAAAACCACTTACGGGTGTAGCCCTTGCTCATCACACTAACCATACATTGTTAGTCCCTAAAGGACTAACGGTGTGATACCCCTTAAACTCCAGGGACCAAAATTGTAAATTACAAAGACGATTGTTGCGAAAGTAACATATATCTTCGAGGGACCTCTATTGCCCAATCCATAAACCTCCACCCCTGAATATTTAAAACCAGACCATACAATGTTTATTCCCTTCACCATCCCGCCATAACCATAACCCCACCCAATGTGCACCATGCAACACCACAGCAACACCCTTACCCACATCATTCCCACTCCAGAAACATCACCCTCACAAAACCCCCTAAAACACTGTGGCAATCTAAGCTTTCTTATTGGTATCACGAATCAAGGGGTCATGATCAATTGTTGGGCTCCAAGGAAATCTATCTGGTCAGGATGAAGTATTTGTTCCTCTCAGCAAGCTAAGCACAAACAAAAACAAACCCAACAGTATAAGGAAGAAGAAGAGACAGAAATGAATGATATGTAGTGTAGAAGTAATTTGAATTTACTTTTAAAATGTTTTATTGTCTTTAACATTCTGTAATTTTTAACTTTTAAAAGCCTTGTAATCCACCTTCTAAAAAATTATGCAAATTTCAAGTTATCAAGTTATTTAAAAGCCTCCACCATGCTCTTTAAATCTTATGCACTCAGTTATTTTTAGTGTTAACAAGTCATATTACATAAGCTACTTTAAGCCTTAAAGTCACTGTGTACCATGAGAGCTTTTACAAAAGCTCTTATAGCACTTAACTGTACTTAAGAAATGAACATGGATTCAAGCTTATTTTGGATAAAATAAGCAATTGTGGATGGCTTATTGGGTTTAGAGCTTATTGGTAAGCCCATAGGATGGTATAAAAGCTGTTTTGGTTATTAAGCTCCTGACAAAAGCATTGGACTTTTGTAAGATTTCATTTTCTCATTTTCTTCAAAAAAAATTTGCTTATTTACTATTCACTGCTTATTCTGATTATTTGTGGCTTATTACTGATTTTACTTACTTATCCAGTTTTATTGATGCATATTTGATCATAATTGATAAGTATGTTAAGATGTTTTAGTTTAAATTTGTGAATTCATAGTCTAAAGGGGTGTTTGGGGTAAGCCTAAAAATGGGTCAAAATGGGATATGCAATGGGTTGGGCAACTAAGTCTGATTCTACTAGCTTAATCTTGGACCATAAATCAGCTTTCATAAGTTTATTAGGTTTAAATCTCAAATTTTATGTCCATTGCATTCATGGATCAATCCTGTGGTTTTCTAGTTTGAGATATCAGCTTATATGCTTAAGCTTTGATCAAATGTTTTTTTTTGTTATTTATCATTAATGTTTTTAACTCTTAGGTGCAGTAATATGAGTTAGTGCAAGTAAAATTTACACTCTTGTGTTTTAAGTTATACTTGTCTAGTAAACTTTGATTTATAAAAAGCCCATTTCCAGTAGTAGATTTAGGGTAGTTATGATTTGTGTTTATGACTGATTTTAAGAAATTAAGCTCTTTGGACATTGAACTTTAACTATTTCAGCTAATTTTCCCTGTTTGAGCTTATTTGATTAATGAAAATCAGCCTGCATTTTAGGTTTTTGTCTTAGCAATAGTTCATAACTCCGCAGTCACTGAGTAAGCTAGTTTTTTTAAAGCTTTTCATAGCTTAAATGTTTTTCAAAATCCATTTGGTTTGCTGATTTAGAATCTTTGGAGGCTTAACTTTAAGGATATGCAAATCATAAGGTCATAAGATTCCATAAGTCAGCTTATTTTTAAGCCCAAAACTGCCTAGGTTGCCTGTTTGGTTCTAATTTGTGGCCTAAGTGTTTATTGCTTTTTCTGAGCTTATGGATGTTTGATTTTGCTTAATTTTTATTCAAAAGTGCTTAATAGGCCCTAGACACTTATCTGAATTCAGCTTTTGATTGCCTAGTGCTTATTTAGTGCTTAATGTAGCTTAGACAGTTTTAGTGAAACCTTATTTAGCCTAATAAGTTAATTCTGTCTTAAATTTTTTCCAGGCTTATTTAGTTGCTAGGTTTTAACTCATTAGTGCTTATTTAGGTTAGGTTAGAACCCCTTTTCAGCTTATTTGATCAAATGTTAGCTTATTAGTCCAAAAAGTCAAAAAGATAAAGCAATCTTGCCTTAAGCTTAATATAAGCTGCTGTCCAACAAAAAGCCCCTTTTTCAGCTTATTTATAAGCTTTCACAAATTCCTGTAGTTATGAAAAATGATAAGCTCAATGAGCTTATCAAAGTTGTGTAAAAAGTTTTTTTTTTTTTAAAAAGGGGAGATAAGGGGAAACCCGGGTGAGCAAGACTCGAACCCGGGCCTCTACCCTCAATACACCCCTTTATAACACACTCCCTTACCGCTGTGCCCTTGGGTCTTTTCTGTAAGACCCTTGGGCACTTGGAAATATAAGGGAGTTTTTGGCCTTATAGTTATAAGCCCTTTCGAGCTTATTTTCAGCTTATCTATAAGCCGAATTTCGGGCTTCTTATTTTTCTTAGGTAGGATTTAGTATAAAGTAATTTTAGTAATTTTTTCAGAATTTTTAAAAATAGTTTGTATTATTTTATATTTAAATTTCGTAAGTTTTAAAAATTCATAGAAAATTTCAAAAATTATCAAAAATATTTTTCTTTTTTAGAAAATTTTCTTTAGTCATAATTTACGTAGGAAAAATATAAAAACTTTTGTAGGGTTAATTTTTCAAACTTTTGATTTTTAAAGAACGGGTCTCGGGTACGGAACTTGACTTGACTCGTTTTTGGGTCAAACGACCTCCGTTTTCAGTCTAGTCTTTTTCATTCTTCGTTATTAGTCCCCTAGAGTAGTTTAGAAGTAAAAATTTCTTTGTAGGGTTAATTTTGAAGATTTTAGGTTTTTGACCCCTTGTTCGGGATTCGTGCTCTCGTTTTTCAGCTTAATTTCATAATTTTTAGGTTTTTCTTAATCGTTTTTGTTTGTTATTGTTTAACTTAGCTTTCCACACTCTCAAATCATTTCTCTCATTCAAACTCCAATCTTCCGACTGTATCGATTCTCCAGTCCAGCCTCGTTGGGGATAAACGACCCGGGAACATTCCTATACTATTCTCGGTTATGATTGTGTTTTTAGACTATACTTACTATATATTTTATATTTTATTATATATTATATATAAGAGGTGTAGTTTAGCATCAATCAATTTTTGGCGCCGCTGCCGGGGAGGCTGTGATTCGATTTTCGTGTTTGTTTGACGATTAGTGTTTGAAGACCCTTCCCTCGTGAAGTTAATTTTCCCGTTTGTGAATATTTTCTTTTATTTAAAAAAAATATAAAACACAAAAATATTTTTCATTTTCTTTTATTAATATTAGTATAATATAAAAACTAAAAAAAAAATCAAAAATATAAAATCATTATCCTTAATTATCAAAAATCATCATCAATATAATGCTTTCACCTGAAGCATTATCATAATAAGTTCCCGAACAAAAGATTTAAAACTTGCCTTTGTGTCACTTGTGAAATACGGCTCACCTTTAATTGATAAACAAACTATAAGAGGGGTATAAGGAGGGTTGTTCCGAGGAACTACGACCCGAAAGGAGAAGGTTTTTAATAGCTTCGCGCTTTCCCGCTCCTCCGCTCCTTTGTGCGTTTGTCTTTTAAAGAGCTACCGTGAAACGAGTTGATTATTGGTTTAAGTTGTCTTATCTCATTTTGTCCGTTAATAAAATATGTTGCTTAAAAAATTCGAAAAGCCAAAAATAATCTTCTTTTTCTTATCCATTTTATGTTCTTTCTTTAACCTCCATTGTTTAATTTTAGGCGTCACTCGGATCGTCGTTTAAATCACCTTTACGCGGATTAAAGAGTGTTCATCTTGGGAAATTGCACACCAAAGCCGTGGTTGTCCAAAAGGAGTTTGGAGACAAGATTCTTGTTCCCGTACCCGACTTGTCTCAACGACCCCTTAAAATTGAAAAAATTTGTCTCGATTGTGGAGACCCGGTTCATGGTCTATATTGTCGACAATGTGCTCTAATACGAAAGACATTGGAGGAAGTTTTTCAAGACTTCCAAGACACTTCCAAGTCATCCAATGACGATACTAAACTTTGGTTAATCAAGGCCATTTCTTTGTCAAAACAAGACCCCGGTGTTAATTCTTCACAAAGTCCTCAAATTAACCACAATTGTTGTTACGAGTGCGGTGATTCGTTAGACGATATCTTTTGTCAACGATGCACTTGTAAGTCTTGTGGGAAAGGTGCTCATTTATGGTTATAATTTCCACCGCAAATTCTGTTTATCTCTAATCGGGAACCATGCTACAATCAAAAATGAGTTCTACAAAATTTGCAAGTTTGCAACAACAATGTATTTATGGTACGTGACAACAATGTGTTGTAATGGAATTGATGGAGTTTGTTTTATTGTATGTTGGAAACGTACACCAATCACTTTTTCAACTCCGTACACTTCTAACGACTCTCCAAGTTTTGCAAACCACCCTCCACAAAATTTTCAAAATTTTCAGCAACAATATTCTTGTTGTGAAAATTGCGGGGGACCTCATGAAACTTACCAATGTCAACCAATGAATGAAGACTATTATCATGAGCAAAATTCTTGCTATGATTATAATTCTTTTGGTTTTGACCAATTTCAACCCCCGCAATATACCGTCAATCATCCAATCTTCAATTCCCAAAATGAGCTTCTTAATTCCCAAAATGAGTTTCTCAATACCCAAAATGAGCTTCTCAATTCTAGTAATAAGCTTATGGAACAAATGACAACCTTATGTGATTTGGTTGGTCAAGCTATACAAAAGAAGGAAGAAGAAAAGCGAATTGCGGAAGAGCAAGCGGCTTAAAGGATCGATATTGGAAAGATTCCATTTGCTACGATGATGCGATGAACTATACCATTGCAATACACCGTCTTACCACCAAGTAAGCCCGTTAACTCTCTTATGTATGGGGGCATGAATCTGACACATTCCGGCAACGGAATTGAACGAAGTAATAAAGTCTAGTGTTGAGAACCTCGTCCCAATCCCAAGTGAGTTCGAGGGAATTTCTGACAGTGTGTGTGATGTGCCTCTTTGTAACGACCCTACCTCTCTGAAGCTTTCAAAGAACATTCTGAGACTATCATCGATTCCAACGATGATTCTACTTCGAGTGATGACGATTCTTATGAGAACATCGATTATGTCGATGCATCACCTCCCGATGCTGAGATCGTCAGCTTAGAGGTGGTAGAGATTGTTATCCCGGAAGTTGGAGGGATTGATACCGATATTCTTCTAACAATCAAAGACGATATCCTTCGTGAAAAATTGTTGAATGTCAATCTTCTTATTGCTAACATCGAAGCATTAAAAGATAATCCCGCTCCATCTTCCGATGTTATGACCAAGTCTTCCTCCACATCTCTTAACCTTTTCTTAGAGGAGACTAACACCTTTGTATTCTTTAAACCGAATCTTTCTGCTTTGATTTGGAAGAGAAGAGTAGTGGCAGTACCACTACTCATTCTGATTATTCTCTTCCGGATTATGAAGCTTTCTATTTTGATGACGATCATATTGAAGAAAAGAGTAGTGGCAGTACCACTACTCATGCTGATTTTTCTCAATATGATTCGTTCATCTTTGATCTTTCGATCAATCCATTTCCTCCTGCCGATAGGAGTGATTTTTATCATGAGGAGTTCGCCGATGAACTCGCTCACATCATATCTCCATCGGAGTATGATCATTTCTGCTTTAAGATTGAGCCCGAGCTGGGCAATCTTACTATGGATGTGGTGGAGGATATTTTCCCAACAAGAGAACCCAGAGTTCATGTGCCTAATGTTTTATCCACCCATCCCACCCTGGATACGGATTTCATACTTTTAAGTGAACCTCTCTTCGCTTATATTGTATGGATCTTTCTTCCATTTCTCACGTATCCAGTTGCTCCTCCATATCTTCTCTCCTGTGGGAATGAAGATACCATTTTTGACCCCGGCATCTCCATTTATCATTCTTTTATGCCGGGTGTATCTCATCGGAGTGGAACTTTCATAAAATTCAATGTTTATCCAAACCACTTGAATGAAAGTCCGATGAAGATTTTATCTTCCACTTGCTCCCCCATGGACCAATGAATTCGGGGTCGAGTCGAGCTTGTGACTCGGTTAACAAAAACAAGGCGCTTCGTGGGAGGCACCCCATGCTTATCCATTCTATCTTCTTTCTATTTGCTAATAAGTGTTTTGTGTTGTGAGGAGGCTCGCCTCTACCATTATCTCGTGTTTTGTGTTTTGTGGTTTATTGTCCAGGATGTCCCGGATGTTTGAAGCCTCTCGGTTTTGTCCTTCATTCACCTCGAGCTTCACATCCTCAGCTTCATTTTGGGAATCCGATATCCTAATCTTATCGACTAACGTTTATCTTTAAGAATAAATTCATAACGCTTAGGATTTACGTAGATGCTTCGTAAAACATTGAGGATATATTTCATTCTAGTATGGGGGGGGATCTTCGATTTGGAGTGTGCATGCCAGCCGTTGTTATCACGTAATCCGTTTTTACACCAAAATTCAAAAAAATGAAAAAAATTCAAAAATTTTCAAAAATAAATAAGTGTTTGTCATATTTTGACTTTCCTGATGGTAGAATAGGAATAATTATTGATTCATCGACGTGTTGAGCTCTAGCATGTCCTTAAACTTTTAGACTAAGCAGTTCGCAAATTATTTGGCGAAGAACGGAAAAATGATAGTGTTAAGTATGAATTGGATGCTAAACAAGGATTATTTGGAAATCTTAAGAGCTCATGTGTGTAATTTGTCGCTTTTTCTCCCATAAGATTCTAACCTGACTAATATACGTGCTACTTTTGGAAATTAAACTTAAATCAATAATTTTTATGTAGTATATAGCAAAAAACAAAAAAAACTTTAGACTTAGTTCAAATTTATACATGAATTTTTCAAAAAGACGTTTTCCCAATATAAAAAAAATAATGAAAAATGCAAAAATATAATAAATATAAACTGTGGGTTGATAAAATTTTGCTGCATCTTGCCGGCTCACAACCGATGTTACAGCCTTCTAAAGAAAACCCATAGTAAGAATAATTATCCGAGGCTGATAAAAGTTTGCTGCATCTTGCCGGCTCACAACCGATGTTGCAGCCTTCTAAAAGGTCGAGGATTACAATTGCGTAAATAGTTAATGTTAAGTGTAAATAAAAGATCTCTTTTTGTTAAATTCGAATATGCTTTTGAACTTTGGCTATTATATTTTATAAGCTATGTGCTTACAGAAAACCTGAGAGTTTTTGAAACCTAAGGTCCGTGAGTCCCGATACTAGTCTTTGTGGGGTGTCAAAAGCCTGGTCACTTAACCGCAAGGTTGGGATGTGCCGAGACGAAAGTCGCTACATGGGATGATCTCGCCTTTAAACTCATTATTCTCGGGTGGAACGTGAAACATAGAATATTGCAAACATTGATCCATGGTTGAAATTCAAAATAGCACACACACATTAAAGATGTAAATTGTCGGGAGTGAAAAGTTTACAAATTGCAAATATGAGTAGTGTTAGCATCTTAACTCATAATTAACAGTGATTTCGTTTTAAGCTTGGTTTGGAATAAGTGAAAAGTCGGGAACGATGAATTTATCCTTTTTGGGGCATTCTCGGATCGAAATGCATCTTGTTCTATAATCCCTCAAAGTTATTAAATAACGAAAGTCAAAACGTTCTAGAAAAATGAAAAATACAAAAAGATGGTAGAATAGGTGTACATATAAAAAATTGGTAAAGACGGGGGATTTTCAAAACTCTTGAGTCTTTAATTTCCTCGATGAACACTTAGCTACTTTTCTAGTTATTAGTCGAGGGTGTTCGAGATTCTTAGTTTTCCAAATGCTTACTTCATAGCATTGCGTGAGGACACGGCAATACCTTAGTATGGGGGATTTTGGTATGTGTTTAATTACACATACCTTTTACCTTTAAAAACGAGCTAAAATAACCAAAAACGGACTTAAAATGCCAAATATATGCTTGTTTTGCTAATTGTATTGTGCAGGAACGGATATCTAAGAAAAGGACGAAAAACGAAGCCAAAACGACAAAACCGGACTCGGAATGGAAAAGCAGGAAAAGACAAAGTCAAAGTCCAAGCCCAAGCCTGAAAAAGTCAACCCAAGTCAACCCCGAAGCCAAAAGTCAAGAAAAATAAAGTTTAGGGACTAAACTTGTTAAGTCCCTAAACTTATTTAAAGAGAAAAAAAGAGGAAATGAAGACAAGGGCCCAAGCTGCCAATTTGGCAAAGTCATACTACGAGGGGCCATTCTGCCAAAGTCCCATTCTTATACCTAATAAGGACGAGTGTTGCAATGGGTGTTATAACCCTTGGGGGGTTATATTGACAAAACCCCAAAACTATAACAACACAAGGACGTACGGTGCAAAGTGACATATCACTTTGAGGGACCTAACTTGCCAATTCCCTAAAACTTACCCAACAATTTGAAACACTGTATATCTCTCCCATGGGTTCCCGCCAAATCCCATAACCCCACCCTGTCACTTTCACACCTTGGTTGACCCTCCACAATACTCCAAACCTCTCACTATCTTAACCCCACAACCCCACATGGGATTGCCATGTTGGCAATCCAAACCCACACCAAAAAGTCATCAAGGGTTTATAAGTTTCGGCTTGGGCATCAAGAAAAATGGAGGGCCAGGATTTGCTTGACTTTGCACTCCCACAACAAACACACTTCAAAATTGTGTCTACAAAGAAGCACAAAGGCAAGAAGACAAAGAAAAGACATAAGCCATAGTCGTATTTTCTACTATAAAAGCCTTGTAAAGCCATTGTGGCTGAAAGTAGTTTTATGTAGTTCAAGTGTAATTTTTTAGAGTTTTAAAGTTTAAATTTTCAGTTTAAAAGTTTTTTTTATGTACTTGTACTTCAACTCTTAATGCAATTCAGTTAAGCTTTTTATTGTGTTCTAAATCTTAATTGTCTTCTTAAATCCTTTAAGCTCTCACTAAAAACCCCCTTTATAAACTGTTTATAAACTCTTTCACAAAACTTTAAGGAAAATTTACAAGAAAAGGCAAGGTACTGTTGGATTAAAAGCATGGATGAATAAGCTATTGTGGAAGGCTTATTGGGTTTTTGATTAGTTTAAGCTTATTTATAAGCTTTGGGTAGGAAACTTAGAGCTTATTAGGTTCAAAGAACCCTGTTTTGAGCAAGGGTGAAAGGTACAAATCCTTTTAAATTTTGCTTAAAAGTACTGTAGCATAGCTTATTTAGCTTATTTTTCAGCTTATTAATGTCTTTTTATGCTTATTAGTGTTCAATTATGCTAAAGTATGCTTGTTAGTTCTTTTCATTGCATTTCCATAAAATTTGCTTAAAACTGTCAAAAATAAGCTTAAACTGTCACTAGCTTATTGTCATTTAAAGTGATTATTTGCTTTGCTTTTTATCTTTTTATTGTCTTAAATAGCTTAAGTATTATTTGTCTTCTAAAATTTCAGTTTAAATTAGCTTTTATAGGTTTAAAAAGTCATTTTCAAAAAATTAAAGGAGTGTTTGGGTCAACACTTAAAACGGGTCAAAACATGTCTTTGGTATGGGTTGGAGTCTCAAAGTAGTTTAAGCTTAAGTATTAAGCTTGTTTTAAGCTGATTTTATAAGTTGTTAAGTTTGCAAATTGTTTTTCAAAGTCTATCTAAGTCACATCTTTCAAACTGTGGGATTTTAAAAAGCCACAAGTGCTTATTTAGATAAGCACTTGGGATTTTGAGTTTTAGTTTAAAAAGTGAGTCTTTTGTGTGTCTAAATCAAGCTGTCAAAACCACCTTGTGTCATTTGACTTGGTAAGTCAAACCACCCAAGTTTTTAAGTAACAGTTTTAAAAAAGCAAAAACCCTTTTTCACTTTAAAAATTCAGCAGGTTTAAATGTGTTTTAGATTGTCAAAATTTGTGCACAAGTCCATGTCTAGGAGTACTTAAGCTGTTTAAGCTTAATTTTTAGTTTTGAGCTTATTTGACAGCTTTTAAAAAGCTGTCAAATAAGCCCCTTGTGTTAAGCATTAATCTCCCCTGGTGCAAAGGGGAGATTTTAAGCCCTCTTTTCTTAGCTGTTTAGTGTACTTAAGCCCAAGAACTTGGCTTATTTTGAGAGCCTATAAGCCCTTAGATAAGCCCTGTCAATTTCAGCCCTTAGGAAGCTTTTTAGATGGCTTATTTTTAAGCTTAAACTAGCCCTTTTTACTTTTTAGCTTAGTTTAAGTTTCTGTCAAGTTAAGCTTTTTCCTTTTTAGAGCTTATTCAGTTTTAGCTTTTCACCTTTTTAGTGATTATCTAGGTTGGTTAAGCCCTCCTCTTAGCTTATTTGTCCTAGTTTAGCTTAAGTATCCACAAAGTCCAAATGACTTAGTATATTTTTAGCCTTTTTAGCTTAGTTTTAGTTTCTGTCCAACTTAAGCCCTTTTTCCAGCTTAATTAGTTCTAGCTTTTAGCTTCTTATTGCTTATTTAGGATAAGTTTAGCCCCCTTTTTAGCTTATTAATCCAAGTTAGCTTATTAGTTCTCAAGTGTCCAATGACTTAGTGGTTTTAAGCTGTTAAGCTTCTTTTTAGCTTCTGTCATTCTTATAAGCTGTTTTTAAGCTTATTTAGAGCTTTTCAAAAAAACTTATAGTTGAGAAAGTTGTTAAGCCCCACGAGCTTAACAACTTTGCTTTACAAAGTTTTTCAAAAAAAAAGAAAGGAGACAAGGGGTGACCCGGGTGAGCAAGACTCGAACCCGGGTCTCAACCCTCGTACACCTCTCTTTGTACACAACACCATACCGCTGCGCCCTTGGGACTTTTCTGTTATAGTCCCAAGGGCCTTGTTACTTATACTCATTTTGGCTTTTAAAGCTAATAAGCTGTTACAGCTTATTCGAGGGCTTATTTATTAAGCAAACTTTTTGTTCTTATTTTTCATAGGATTGTTATAGTGTCTAGTATTTTTTGTAAAAATTTCAGAATTTTTCGAAGTAGTTTAGTATTTTTTACAATTTAATTTAGTTAAAAGTTTTAAAAATTCATAAAAAATACAAAAATTATCAAAAAAATATTTTTCTTTTTTAGAAAATTTTATTTTGTCATATAGTTTGTAGGAAAAATATAAAACTTTTCGTAGGGTCATTTTTACAACTTTTCATTTTTTAAAGAGCGGTCCGGGTGCGGTTTTTTGTGTTGACTCGTTTTTGGGTCAAACGAACTCCGTTTTCGGTCTAGTCTTTTTCATTCTTCGTTATTTGTCCCCTAGAGTAGTTTAGAAGCAAAAATTTCTTCGTAGGGTTAATTTTGAAGTTTTTAGGTTTTTCCCCCTTTGTTCGGGATTCGTGCTCCCGTTTTTCAGCTTAATTTCGTAATTTTTAGGATTTTCTTAAACGTTTTTGTTTGTTATTGTTTAATTTGACTTTTCCACTCTCTCAAATCAATTCTCTCCTTCAAACTCAAATCTTCGACTGTATCGATCTTCCAGCACAGCCTCATTGGGGAATTAACGACCCGGGAATAGTTTATACTGCTCCTGGCATCATTGATTTTGATTTTTGTTTTTTTTTCTAAATTATATATATTTTATTATTTTATTATATATATAGTTAAAAGAAGAACTAAAAAAATTAATTAATCATACGACGTCATTTATTTTACTAATTAATTTTTTTTCTCGTACACGTTTACTTTTAACCCTTATATTATATAGTAAAATCGCGTAAACTAAAAATCAACAATTAGCGTAAACGGACACCAAACGAATTAAAGTTTTTGTCAAACAAGCAATATATTATTTTTAAGAAAGTAATAATCAACTTTTTATATTTTATTTTTATTGGTTGGGTAAAACGTTTACGTTTCGCAATTAAATATATTTAGGTGTACCCGGAAGCACCAAAACTTTCTACGCTTCAACAAATACCTACTTTTATACCTAATACCCAAAAAATTTCACAATATTATCACTTATACATATATACATCCCCCACCTAAAAATAAAAATAGTTTGTTTGCGAGGGTAGGTGCGAGTTCTTTGAGAAAATCTCATAATCTCCAAGAAGGTCAGTGGGAGGGCCGAAGGTCTTAAAGAAATTTAAGATGAAGATACATCATCTTCTGAAATCACTAGCGAAATTCCTATGGAGGTTGAAGGTTTCGAACCACCTCAAGAGGAAGTGATTCCGATTCGTAGATCCAAAAGAACACATCGAGCTCCAGAACGCTTATGTCTAAATGTAGAGGTGGATGAGCATAGTATAGGGGATCTTAATGAACCCACTAGCTATAAAGCTGCTATGTTAGATCCAGAATCTGGCAAGTGGATCGATGCTATGAATGCGGAAATGCAATCCATGATAGATAATATGGTATGGGTCTTGGTCGATCTTCCTCCTAATTGTAAGACTGTAGGGAGTAAGTGGCTTTTTAAGATAAAGACTGACATGGATGGCAATGTACACACCTATAAAGCTCGTCTTGTAGCAAAGGGTTATACTCAACTCTACGGGGTTGATTATGAAGAAACGTTCTCACCCGTCGCTGACATTAGGGCTATTAGGATTCTCATATCTATAGCGGCGTTCTATGATTATGAGATATGGCAAATGGATGTCAAAACTGCCTTCTTAAATGGTCATCTTGATGAAGACATTTATATGGTACAACCTGAAGGTTTTGTTGATCCTAAACATCCCAGAAAAGTATGCAAGCTTCAAAGATCCATTTATGGTCTTAAGCAAGCATCAAGAAGCTGGAATAAAAGATTTGATGAGGAAATCAAAAGGTTTGGATTTACTCAAAATCTTGATGAGCCATGTGTATATCAAAAGGCTAGTGGGAGTAATGTTACATTCCTCATCTTATATGTCGATGACATAATAATCATGGGAAATCACATTCCAAGTTTACAAAGTGTAAAGGATTATCTTGGAAAGTGTTTCGCTATGAAAGATTTAGGGGAAGCAGCATTTATTCTTGGAATCAAAATCTATAGAGATAGGTCGAAGCGATTGATTGGACTTAGTCAAAGTGCTTACATGGATAAGATCTTGAAGAGATATATGATGGATAATTCCAAAGTCCAAACTGGTCCACAGAATCCCATTGCAAGAAAGACTTGAACTTAACAAATCACAAGATGTACAAACGCCTATAAAGGTGAATCGGCAATGAAAAATATACCATATGATGCTTGTTGGCTGTAGATCCCATTATATATCGTTAGATGCACAAACCCTATGTTTGCGTCACGCAAAAAATAACAAGCCGGTTAACAGAATCCTGTTGAAAGTCACTAGACTTGCTGTGAAAAATATTTTTAATATTTAAGAAATACCAAAAGGCTGGATAGTTTCATTGGGGGGTTTAATCGTGGGAGGGTGAAAGGGAGGGTCCGGTGAATGGGCAAGGGGAGTCTCTGGAGGTGAGCGAGGAGTGACATATGGGTATATTTTACTGATTGTACGAGACTGGGACGATGTGTGAGTCAATGCCTTTGGATTTGAGATAGGTAGTGTGTGGGACGTGGGATGTGTGCGTGATAGTAGATGATGATAATAGAAGTAGGTACTCTTGTTACAAGTCTAACTTAGCGCTTTCCTTTCAACGCCAAAAACATATTTAATCGGGAAGATACGTTTTTCGTTTTTGAACGGAAGCGCAGTAGACTTGAAAAGCTCCAAGTGAAGTACTACTGAAAGCCAGCTACATAAGCTGAATTACATAGCTGCTTAAGAAGCAGAGATGGAAGCTGTTTGGCTTAGGAAGTTTATTTTAAGGCTTGGTATAGTACCAACAATAAACGAACCTATTAGGATGTTTTGCGACAATTCAGCCGCACTTCTTATCGCCAACGAACGGGGTTCCAAATGGGCAGCCAGACGACTACCTTATAATAACCACTTAAAGTTTTTCCACATAAGATAATCTAGCATATCCTTTTACGAAGGCTTTACTGAAAAGAAAGCTTACTCAACATGCTAAGAGCATGAGACTTCGTTTAGCTAGTAGTTTCATGTAGATCTGTGTTTAGTATTTGGATAAGGGATGTTTGAACAATTTATTTTATGATAATGATACTTGGTATTTTTGTTATATATATATCTTAAATTGTGTCCTATATTTGCATGTTTAAATCCATGAATAATAATAGTTATTATTCTAAATTAATCCATTGTCGATTAACAATATGGGAATATTGTTAAACTAAGACAATCTGAGTGGATTGGTGATATTGAGATATTAAGGATGAAGTCCACCAAACTCACATGAGATTCATAAGATGAAAATATTAGATTTCCCCACCACAAGAATATCAACTTTATGGATCACGTCAATTAAGTGAATCTGTAAGTGATTTTATAAATTCCTTAGACATGAATACAAGTAGGTCTTTCATGTTGGATTATCCCTTCTGATTTGGTTTTCTGGTTTATCCTGAATAAGGTTAGCTATTAAGGATTATTCAAAGTGCATTAAGAAGCATGGTGACATGACACCTGCTAGTCAATAAAGGAATTTGTTCCTTCAAAATGTTGAAGAAATGATGCCACTGGGCCCTCGGGAGAATTAATCAGAATTTGTTAAGGCCTACCCGAAAACTCATGTAGATGTTCTCATTGATTTTTTTTGGTAATCTTGATTATTTTACATATACGAGAAACAGAATCGTTAAATAATGGAATGACTATTGATCCATATCCATTTTTAACACGGTATCGGAAACAAAGGGATTGTAAATACCTAAATCATTTATCCGTGACTTTATGAAACCACACACGGATATTTCTGGGAGCATTGGTGTGTTGCTAGACGCTTACCAATGTTATTATGATTATTTAATAACCATGACCAAGTGTGAGCTCTTGGAATATGTCCAAGTATAAATTAATATATGTCCGGATTATTTATTCGAGCCTACGGGGACGCACGCGTTAATACGTAAAACAATTAAAGAATATATTAAATGTAATATATTTATGTGTTTAAGCAATATCTTATGTAAATAGTAAAGTAATTATTTAATGATTATTAATATGCATTTAAGGAAAAAGAAAGTAACGTTTTCTTTTAATTGGTCATAAACCCCTATTAAGGAGGTGAGAGGGTTTTCCTTACAAGCACAAGGAATTTATGGCCTATAAATAGAGGTTACGGGATTCAATATGAAGAGACCTTAGATACAAATCCCTAAATCTCTCTCCATCTCTTTTGTTTATTCGATCAACCAAAAATCCAAAAGGTTTTTTCCGGTTCTTTGTGTTGGGTTCAATCCAAAAGGGAAAAACCACAAGGGTTTCAATCGTTGATTTCTACGAGAACGTGGTGGTTTTATTGCTTAACACTACGAGTACTAGCATAATTAATTATTAGCTACAGAACTTAAATGTGTGGTGTTGATAGTAGAGGGATAATACTTGACCTTGTGGTTACGCGTGGGTGTTATACATACGCGTATATTCAAGAAGGTGAACAATTATTGCAAAAGGTATAAAAAAAACACTCTCTAATCTTGGTAATTATGAATCTATATGTTTTACTTTTAGCTGCGTACTCGTGTTTTACTGGTTAATCTTGATTTACAAATCCCAACAATCTTGAATACAATAATCTTATCATATATTTATGATTACTCATGAATATGTCTTTAGGCTACCTTGTCTTCTACGGCTAGTTTTAGAAGATATCAAAAAAGTACCATCCACAAAACATAAAACTAACTTGTCTCTCATAGTCTAAGGAATTTAGTAACGTAAATCATTTACAAGTTTCACTTGATGACGACGATCCATAAAGTGAGTGACTTGTGTTGGAGAAGTCCGACATGCAAATCTATTGAATATCGTGTGAGATGGAGAACCGTTCTTTAAATATTCTACGAATATAACCAAACACTCAAATATGTCTTAATTCAATTATATTCCCATATAATTGATTGACATAGACTATTTAGAATAACATTTATTCACGGATTAAACATGCAAAAAAGTAAACAAAATGATTATAATGAAAACGAATCATATCAAATACTTCAATTCATAAAATAACATTGTTTAACAATATCCTTTATCCAAATACTAAATAGATCAAATGCATGATAATTCTAGTTGACGAATCATGCCTCAAGATACGACTATCGTACTTGTTGACAAGGCATAGATTTCATTAACTAGTTTTGATCTTTCGGAATTTTAAGAATACTTATTTCAAGAATTCAATAAGTGAAGTTCTTGAATATCTATGATGAATGTTTGTTCGTATATATCCAATATCTTGACACACTATATCTTATAAGGTGTGTGACATCAACTATTGACAACAATCATCTTTCATAGCTTCCAAAAGTGTAAAGCATTCTTATTCTTTAATGTATAATGCAAAAATGAAATTATACCATGACAAGTATTGAGTGTCATCTCAATTTGATTTAGCATCCTGGTATTCGCTATTTTATACATACTTTTTACCTAATTAAACGACCCCAAAAGACCAAAAACATAATAAAATTGCAAATATATGCTTGTTTTTGTGTTTGTGTATGTGCAGGTACGGATATTAAAGAAAAGGACAAAAATAAAGACAAAACCGGACAAAACCAAGCACGAGATTGGAAAGAGCGCAAGAATACGAGTCCAACGGTGCCCTCGGATCTTATCGGGCCAGCCCGTAACCCATTTTATGGGTCGGGCCAGACCAAGCATGTTAAAGCCCAACAAAGCCAAATTGATAAAATCTATTATTTCTAAAGTTGATGACGTCATAGCACATGCAGTGTAAATTAAATCAAACCATCCTCACGTGAGGATCCACTCAAAGAAAGGGGACGAATTGAAAGGCTACACGTGGCAATGGAATTGTTATATCTTCAATTCATTTACAACTTGCACAAAGTGATCAAACGGGTGATAAGAATTGCGTATAAATGAAGCCAACTGAATGTCCACGTGTCAGTACTACACCGGCTGGATCATTGTTCTATTTCTCTCAATCCGTGTGCACCCGATCCTAAGCCAATGATTGGCCAATTGATATCCGAATGATTGGGACAAACTTACAAAAGTGACCCTTCTTGGCCCTATAAAATGAACTCGCTACCTTCAATTTGGGGGGAGTCTTTTATTTATTTTTAGTTTAGCTTTTTAGTTTTTAGCTTATTTTTTTTAATTGTAGTAGCTTATTTCTTAAGTTTTAGTTTAAATCTTGTACTCAGCTTATTTCAATTATGTAACCAGCTTATTTTAATATAATGAAAGATGAAAGATGATTTGTTTTACTTAATCTCATGCTTATTTTTCTCTTCTTATTTCGAAATCAAAAAGCTTATTTAATAAGCTAATTTCGTTGTAGCTCATTTTCAGTTTTTTTAAGCAGTTTGTGTTGGCTTATTTTCTTATCTACTTCTTCTAATCCTCTAGCTTGATTCGATCTTTTGAAAAAGTGCATCGAGATTTTATACTCGGCTTATTTATTTATTTATTTTTTCAAAATAAGTCTTTGACACTTTTTAGTATCGAGAGCTAAACGTTGGATTTTGCTTATTTCCTTATGATCTATTTGTGATTTAACTTTTGATTCTAGAGATTTGGTTCGAAAAAAGTTTGTTAGTTTAGTTTACTTCTCTGTAGCTTATTCGAGTGAGCTTATCAAATATCACTAGCTTATTCGATTTCGAACTTATTAGGAGTATAGATATAGATTTCTCTTAAGCTTATTCGAGTTGGACTTTGCTTATGAAACTCAAATAGTTTTGGCCTAATTGTTTCCTGAATTTAATTTCCATAATTTGCAAAATTGATTTATAGAAAACGTTTTTTTTTAATTTTAATTTTGTTTACACTAGTTCCAGTCAATCCATGACAATATCTTGTTTAGCAGCTAGGTAAAAATCTTCGGGCCTTGTGTGTAAACCGGATATGTGCTGCATCTTAATAGTTTGATTTATTTGGGCCTCTCTAGTTGTTTAAATTTGGTTTGGGCAAATTTTTGTTTGGTCTAAAATTTTATGTTTGGCTTTGTGATTATTAGGAGGAGACCAACATTTGAGTTAATGTGGACCTACGTTGATATAAGTAGTTCAAATGTTAATAGTTTTAACAATTGTTATTTTTGTGTTACTTTGGTACCTGTCTACTCATGAGGGCGTGACTTAAGGTAATATTAAGCTAGACCGAATTTAAATAATTTATTTTAGCTATATAAACCGGGTGTATTTGGTTTACTTAGCGGGTTTACCTAATCGGTTCATTTTTCGATCCTTTTTTCAAAAATTAGTGTAGATTTATTATATCAATATTATAATATTTTGCCTATTTAATTTTGCTATACTAGAGTTAGACTTATATTTTATTTTTTGATGTTATAATGTTTGCCATAAATAGTTTAGTATGATTTTATTTGCTCATTTAGTGTTAAAAATTAGTGGGATTTAAAATATATTAGAGATATTAATTTGCGTACCATTTATTAGATTAAAGATTTTAACAATTAAAAAAAATTAAAAATACTAATAATAAAAAATATAATTTCTTTTAATGTAGGAATAATTTTAAATTTTGCAATTTTAAAATTGAATTTATATGCGCTTATTTGACTTGTTTTTTAAAACTCATTTTTTTAATGCTTTACATGTTTAATTGTTTTTATTGCTTTGCTCATTTTTATGCTTTAATTTACTTTTTCAATATGTCAAGTAGGATTTAGGAACCCAAATCAAAATCATTTTAAACCATTCAAAACGCACGATCACATACTTAACTGATTTTCAATTCACACTTCGTCGAGGGAAAACGACCCGGGAGGTTTTTGAGACAACTTTGGTTAAAAGTTTGTTTCTAGGACCTGACGAAAAATAATACTATTAATTATTATCTTCCTTATTATTACGTATTTATATATTATATATATATATATATATATATATATATAAATAAATTATATATTACTATATATATATATCTAATAATTATATATATATAGTATATATATTAATATATATATATATGTAATAAAATGACGGATCAATTTTTGGCGCCGTTGTCGGGGAAGTGTGTTACGACTATCGTGTTTCGTTTGAAGATTAGTGTTTTTAAGACCCTTCCCTCGTGAAGTTAATTTTCCCATTCGTGAATATTTTCTTTTATTTATAAAAATATAAAACACAAAAATATTTTTTACGATTTTCTTTATTAAATTTAGTATAAGAATAAATAAAAAAACAAAAAAACCAAAAAAAAAAAAAAAAAAAACATTGCCAATAAAAAGAAAAAAAAAATCACACTTAGGTAAAAAACACCAACCAAATAACTTCAATGAGGTAATTATCCAGAAGTAAGTTCCCAACTCGAATAAAAAATTAAAACTTGCCTTTTGTGTCACTTGCGATATACGGCTCACCTTTGAAAGTTAAACACTTTTAGAGAGCTATCGTGAAGCTTGTTGATTATTAGGTTTAAGTTACTCGATCTCGTTTTGTCCTTTAAAAAAATATGTTGTTTAAAAAACTCGAAAAACCAAAAATAATCTTCTTTTAACCTCTTTTTCATTTAATTCTTACTTTCTCAACCCTCTAATTTAATTCTTCTTCTTATCTCTCTTAATTGTTTAATTCCTATGGCGTCATTCGATCATCGTTTGAATCCCCTCTTCTCGATTAAAGAATGCTTGTCTTGTTGCGATTTGTACACTAGAAACTGTGGTTGTTCAAAAGGGAGTTTTGAAGACAAGATTCTTGTTCCCGTACCCGACTCGTCTCAACGACCCCTTATTCTTGAAAAAATTTGTCTCAATTGTGGAGACCCGGTTCATGTCCCTATATTGTCGAAAACTGCTCTAATATCGATTAGATCACTGGGGGAAGTTTTTCAGACCTCTAAACCACTTCGAGTCAATCCCATGACAGAACCAAACGTTGTAATGCTCCTCAGAGAGTCATTCGTGTCAAAACAGACCCCGTGATAAATTCCTCGCAAAGTCCCTCCATATATGACCAAAATTGTTGTTACGAGTGTAGGGGACGTTAGACGATACTTTTGTTCTAACGATGTACTTTGTAAGACTTGTAGGAAAGGTGCGCAATAGGTTACAAAAGTCCCCGCAGATTCCATTATTCTAATCCGGAACCATGCTACAATCAAAACCTTAATGAGATCCTAACAAAATTTTGCAAAGTTTGCCAACACAATGTCTTATGGGTGACGGCCAACAATGTGGTTGTAAAGAATATGATGATTTGTTTTTTATTTACTTTGGAAATGGAACACCAATCAATTTTTCAACTCTGTACTCTTCTAACGATTCTCCAAGTTTTGCAAACCACCCTCTACAACCCCAATACGTACCATACTCTTGTGAGTTATGTGGGAACGAATCTCATTACGTTACATTGTCCACCTCAAGTCCTGTTTTGTCTACAATCAGACCCATGTTTCAATTAAAACATGATTATTTATCCACTAACATTCACCAAGTTTTTCACAACAATATCCTTGTAGAGAAGATGTAGGGGTTCTCATGAACTTTTCAATGCCAACCGATGAATGAAGACAATTATCTATGAGCAGAAGTTCTTGCTATGATTTTAAATCTTTCGGCTTTGACCAATATTAACCCGCACAAATATACCGCCAATCATCTAATCTATTCAATGCACAAAATGAGTTTTCTAAATTCCCAAAACAGCTTAATGGAGCTAAATACATCCAATATGTGATATGGTTGGTCAATATATGCAAAAGAAGGAAGAAGAAAGGCGAATTGCGGAAGATCAAGCGGCTAAAGATCGATATTGGAAGATTCCCATTTGCTATGATGATGACGAGGACTATACCATTGCAATCACACCCTTTTATCAACCAAGGAGCACGTTGACTCTCTCATATAGAGGATGAGCATCTGTGACTCTATTTGGTATCAGAAATCGGACGAATAATAAAGGTCAAGTTGTCGAAACGCTTGTCCAAATCCCAAGTGAGTCCAAGGGTATTTCCGACGGTGGTTGTGATGTGCCTCTCTGTGATAACCCTACCCCTCTTGAAGCTTTCAAAGAACACTCTGAAACTATCGTCATTCAACAATATGTCTCACTTCGAGTGATGACGATTATCCCTATGGTGAGGATATCGATTATGTCAATGCAACACCTCCCGATGCTGAGATCGTCAGCTTAGAGGTGGTGGAGATTGTTGTCCCGGAAGTTGGAGGGATTGATACTAATATTCTTCTCACAATCAAAGACGATATCCTTCGTGAAAAATTGTTGAATGTCAATCTTCTTATTGCTAACATCGAAGCATTAAAAGATAATCCCACTCTATCTTTTGATTTTGTAATCAAGTATCCCTCCACATTTCCTAACTCTTTCTTGGAGGAGACTAACAACTTTGATAATTCTTTAACCGAATCTAAAACTTTTCGCTTTAATCTGGAAGAGATTAGTAGTGGCAGTACCACAACACATTCTTATTAATTCGCTATCCGGATTATGAAAGCTGTTTCTATCTCAATGATGATCATATTGAAGAAAAGAGTAGTGACAGTACCACTACTCATGCTGATTTTTCTCTTCTTAAATATGATTCGTTCATCTTTGATCTTTCGATCAATCCTTTTCCTCCTGCGATAGAGTACTTTATCATGAGGAGTTCGCCGATGGACTCGCTCACATCATATCTCCTCCGGATCTTGAATGTTTTTATTTTAAGATAGAGCCCGATCCGAGAGATTTGATTGACCCCGGGATTCGTGAGAACATTTCTTCTACGACAAATGTGAATTTACCATTCGAGGATGCCCAATCTCCTCTCTTGGCATTTGTTGTATGGAATCTTATCTTGCTTTTCCTCACTGTATCCCGTTTACTCCATCATACTCTCTCCTGTGGGAATGAAGAACATTTTGCCACCGGCCATCTATTTATCATTCTTTTATACCGGGTACATCTCGTCAGGATGGAACTTTCATGTGCTTTAATGTTTATCCATCCACACTCTCCCTAAGGACGAATGAATTCAGGGATCGAGTCAAGCTATGTGACTCGGTTACCAAAAACAAAGCGCTTTGTGGGAGGCACCCCATGCTTATCCATTTTCTTTCTTATTTCTAATGTGTTGTGAGGAGGCTTGTACTCTTCCGTTCTTTGTGTTTGTTGTTTGTACTTGTTATTGTTTGCAGGATAGACCTAAATTTTCTGAAGACTCTCATGTTCGGTGTTTTGTCCCGGTCCACTCGAGCTTCCTAGCCTTTTTTTGCCATTAGTTTGGGGAAATCCGATATCCTAAAGATTATTATCGACTAACATTTATCTTATAGCACACTTAATAAACGGCTTAAGATTTTTGTGATACTTTCTTCATGTTTGAATTATACAATCGACCTTTTTGAGTTCTGGTATGGGGTTTTTAAGTCTTAGGCTAGGAAACATTGAGGAAAATGTTTGATTTTAGTATGGGGTAGTATATCTTTGATACGATCTTGCCTACTTTTACCCGTTGTTCTCACGTACCCCGTTTTCCCACAAAATTTTCAAAAAAAAAATATGAAAATTTTTAAAAATATCAAAAATAAAATAAGTGTTTTTTGTCACAATTTTGACTTTCTTGCTGGGTAAGAATAAGAGTAAATTTTGACCCGATCGAGCGTGTTGAGCTCTAGCTTTTTCCTTAACTTTTGGGCTAAGCGTTCGCTAATTCGCGAAGAACGAAAAATGATAGAGTTAAGTATGAGTAGGATGCTAAACAAGGATTATTTGGAAATCTTAAGAGCTCATGTATGTAACTTGTTGCTTTTTCTCCCATAAGCTCTTAACCGGATTAATATACGTGCTGTTTTTGGAGATTAAACTTAAATCAACAATTTTTTATGTAATATATAGCAAAAATTTTCGTCTTAGTTCAAATTTATACTTGAATTTTTCAAAAAGAAGTCTTCTTTAAATAAAAAAAATGATGATAAAATGATAAAAAATAAATATAATAATAAAAGCTGTGGGCTGATAAAAGTTTACTACCTCTTGCCGGCTCATAACCGATGTGGTAGTCTTCTAAAGAAAGCCCATAGTAAAATAAAGATCCGAGACTGATAAAAGTTTGCTGCATCTTGCCGGCTCACAACCGATGTTGCAGCCTTCTAAAAGGTCGAGGGTTACAATTGCATAAATATCTAAATAATTAAGTGTGAATTAATAAATTGATTTCTTTTTGTTAAATTCAAATATGCTTTTGCACTTTGACTATTCTATTTTATAAGCTATGAATATCCGGGAAACCTGAGAGTTTTTGAAACCTAAGGTCCGTGAGTCCCGATACTAGTCTCTGTGGGGTGTCAAAAGCCTGGTCACTTAGCCGTAAGGTTGGGATGTGCCGAGACGAAAGTCGCTACATGGGATGATCTCGCCTTCATAGTGGCAGGGTAAAAACGTCATCAAACGCATCTTATTGTCAAGCCCATCAAGTGAGGATCGTGGATAATAAAGAAAGCACAAGAGGAACGAAATTTTTAACACACAATTACTCACAAAAGAAGCAAAACCTGTCACAATCACGAGTTGCCACGCTGGCAATCATGAGAGCTAAGAATTATCTAATGGCCAAGATAAGTTCTCCATCATTGGAAGGAATGTACGGACCAGAATGAAGGAAGCGTCATATGACCTAAGGACTACTTAAGGCTATAAATAGCCTCATTGCTCACACACATTGAGATATCTTTTTCCTGAAATTTTTTAGCTAAATAAGTTACTTAGTTTTTTTAAGATAAAAGTAATGTTTTCTTTTAAATCTCTTGTAATCTATTTTTCTTAAGCATTGTAATCAATTTCAAGTATTAATAAAATCAAATTTAAGTTTACATAATCTGCTTTTACCTTAAAACTTTTAAGAACTCAATGTTAATTGTAACTGATTGATAAGCCTCAATAAGCTTTTTACAAGTCTCGAATCTTGTAAATTGAGCTCAATTAGTCACCTAATCGACTACAACTATAAAAATCGGTTGAATACTATGCTTTATTGGATTTTGGAGCTTTGGATGATGATACAAGAAAAGGTAGAGTTTCATTGGGACTATACTGGCTTATTAACAATAAGCCAGAGCTTGTAGACATAAGCTCTTGCTGAGCTCTTACCTCTGTTTAGCTGAGGTTTCAGGTTTCATTTCCTTTTTCTTTTTTCTATTCTCTTTAGTTATTAGCTTAATACTGTCCTTGCTTATTAATTGCTCAGTTTGCTTATTGTTAGTTGCATATTAGCTTTTTATATTAGTTTAATAAATGCTTATTAAATAGATAATTGTTTTTCTCAAGCATAGTCATAGGTTAGTAAATTTAGTTTCATATTATGACCTTAAAGAACACTATAAAAACCAAAAATAATAGTTTACTTATAGCTTAATTAATCTGGCTTATTTAACTATTGAATTTTGCTCATTAGTGGTCATAAGCTGTTACTATCTGGTATTTTAGAATTGAGCTTTTAATCCATTCTCATGAGCTAAAATGAACTCTAAGAAATTAAGAGGTGTTTTGGGCATAGCAGTACTAGCCACAAGTTATGTACAGCTTTGCCCTTTGTGGTTTTTGATATTTGTTTACAAAGTCTCTCATTTAAGTCAGTTTAAATTTTAGGATTATAAGTTAGGTTATGTAATAAAAGTTTTTCCAAAAATAGATTCAATTAGGTTGCAAATCTATGTCAACTCATTTTTGCATTTGTAGTTTAAAATCATTTTTTAGTGTTTTTATCATGTTTTCTAGATATGCTTTTAGGTTTGCAGTTTTTTATAAGTATAACATTAGAATAGTTGCACTGCAGTTTACAGGTTTTGTAGTTTGTTTCATAATGCAAACTGCATAAGTCAATAAAATAGGAAAATAATCATTTTCATAGTTTGATTTACAGTAGGTTTTAGTCCATTCTTAGATTTGGTTTTTATAGCACAATTCGTTTTAAGTTTATTAATACAACTTTTTTCAATTTGCTTTTTCAAATTAATCTCATTGCTAATCCTGTTTTAAGCTGGCTAATAAGCCATTTGTCTTTTGATTTCCAAAACTCAGCAAGAGCTGAGCTATCTGTCTGTTTTGTTGAGCTTTTTCAATAAGCTCAAGTTGACCAAAGTCTTTTCAAAAAAGCATTTTTATAGAGCATTTTAGTCAGACTTTAAGAAAAGTTAAGTCTCAAGTTTTAAAGTGCTTATTTGATACCTCCAAAATAGCTCAAAGAGGTCCCTAAGAACTGTTAGGTAATTGATTTTAAACTAGCTTATTTATAGTTTCTACTATATAACTTGCTTATTTTTAGTTCTATTTTAGCTCATAGTTAGTTTTAGATTTTATTATAGCTCATTTAGTCTTAATTTTAGCTTTATTAGGTTTTTCTAGCTTATTTAGTGTTAAGAAAAAGTCCAAAAAAAAGGTTAGCTAAGTAGTTTTCTTCAAATTTTCAGCAATTTTTTAGCTTATTTAGGCTTTCATAAAAAAGTTGCTTTATTAAAAATCTTATTTTTAGCTTGGTTAACAACCTTTGCTTTTATAAGTTTTTTCTCAAAAAAAAGGGAAAGTGAAGTCGTGGGGTGAGCCAAGACTCAAACTCCCGACCTCAACACTGCAACTTTTTATACCACATCAAACTCCATTCACTACCACTGCGCCCTTGGGTCTTTTTCGTTATAAACATGCAACATTTATCTTTTATACACGTTTTCCCCTTAAAAGCCTTATAAGCTGTTATAGCTTATTTGATAAGCTGTTTTTAAAAGCTTATTTTTCCTAGGTTTTAATTAGTATAAGCTATTTTCTATAATTTTTCTAGAATTTTTATAGTTCGTTTAGTATTTTTAAACATTTATTTTCATTAAAAACTTTAAAAAATCATAAAAAATAGAAAAATAATCAAAAAAATATAAATCTTTTTTAGAAAATTTTCTTTTATCATAAAGTTCATAGGAAAATTAGTTTTGCTTTCATAGGGTCTAATTTGCAAAAATTCGATTTTTAAAGAACGGGATTTGTTCCCGTTTTCATTTTTCGTGTTTTAACGCTCATTTCAACTCCGTTTTTGTTCTAGTTTTCTTTAAACTTATTTTTTAGTCAAATAGAGTCCATTTAAAAAGAAAAAATTTAAGTTAGGTTTATTTTTAGAAATTTAGGGTTTTTGACCTCCGTTTAGGGGTCCCGTTTTGCGTTTTTAGTTAAATTTTGATTTCCCGTTATTTGTCTTCATGCTTAATTGTTAGAGTTTGTTAATTTTAATTTTTAAAAGTAGTTAATCAAATCATCCTTTTGTATTTCCCAATTCAATCATTGTCCGAACATCAAACGTAGTTTTAATTTCGCAAATCGTTGGGGAATTACGACCCGGGAATCATACTTCCCGGTTAATATACGTATTATATTATATATATATTTTGAAGAATTTCCTTGTTATGTTTTTCCTCAAGGGTAATCTAGTAATTTTCCATCGTATTATATATTTTATATTTTACGTGTATAGAATTGCTATATCATACATCATTATGAGGATTCTTAAGTCTAGATAAATGATCGGCCGCAAGGTTCTCACTTGCTTTTTTTTATCACGGATGGTGATATCAATTCTTTGGTAGGAGGAGAACCCACCGGAGCAACCTCGGCTTGGCTCTTGTTTATTCATAAGGTACTTTAAAGCCGAGTGATCCGTATACACTATGCTTTTAGATAAGACAAGATATGGCCGAAACTTTTCAAAAGCATACACTACGGCAAGCATTTCTTTCTCCTCGGATTAAATGATTTGAGCTTGCGGTCATTGTCTTACAAGCATAATGTAATAGCTTGAAAGGTGCTTCATCTTTGTTGTCCTAAAACCTCACAATCGAGAAGTGCTAGCATCACACATAGTTCCAAAAGTAGTTCCAATCTGGGACATCTAAGATCGAAGCATCTGTAGAAGCTTCTTTTTAAAGTCTCGTAAAGCATCAATACAATCCTTAAAAACACAAACGGTGTTTTCCTTCACAGAAGTAGATTCATAGTCTAGCTATTTTGGAAAAGTCTTGGATAAAACATCGATAAAAACCTGCATGACCTAGGAAACTCCTAACACCTTTTACGGTAGTCGGTGAGGGAGCTTAAGCGATAACATCGATTTTAAGCATGATCGACCTCAATTCCCGACATTGAAATTTTATGACCTAACACAATTCCTTCTCTACACATAAAGTGGCACTTCTCCCAATTAAGAACTAAATTCGTGTCTTCACACCTTTTTAGCATCTTTTCTAAATTGGAAAGGCACAAATCAAAATTATCCCCAAAAACCGAGAAATCATCCATAAACACTTCCATAGTCTTTTCGATCATATCATGGAATATGGCCATCATACACCGTTGGAAAGTATCAGGAGCATTACACAAGCCAAAAGGCATGCGACGGTACGCAAAAGTTCCATACGGGCATGTGAAAGTAGTTTTCTCTTGGTCTTAGGGATCTATTGGTATTTGAAAATACCCCAAAAATCCATCTAGAAAACAAATTAAAAACTCAATCCGCTAATCTTTCTAACATTGATCCATAAATGGCAATGAAAATGATATTTTCGAGTCGCTTCCATTTAATTTTCTATAGCCAGTACAAACTCTCCACCCGGTAACTAAACGTGTTGGAATTAATTCATTCTTTTCATTAGCAACAACGGTTATTCCACCTTTCTTTGGAACACAATGCACTTGACTAACCCATAGGCTGTCGAAGATCGGGTAAATCAGCCGGCATCTCAAGAAGTTTGGAGACCCCTTTTTGATTACCTCGTGGAATTTTTTGGGTTAACCCGCTTTGACGTTTGAACCGTGGGTTTGTAATTCATCCTCCTCAAGATTTTGTGAGTACAAAATTCAGGGTCGATACCCTTGATGTCGGTGATTTTCCAAGCAATGGCCCGTTTATGAGATTTAAGCACCTTTAAGAGGGCTTCTTTTTCAACATCTTTTAAACCTTTTGCAATAATCACGGGTAACTTATCGTTTCCTTCTAAGTAAGCATATTCCAAACGAGATGGTAAATCTTTTAACTATAATTCCAGAGGTTCTTCCATTGAGGATTTCGCCTTGATTATTTCTCCTTGCTTTAGGTCCATCGAGGATTGAAATGGGGTCATTAATTTAAATAAATTTTCCAATTAAGCAAATAACTCCCTCCGGATCGCATCGCATGTGATCATTTCTGGTGAAATCGAAATTATCCTTGAGATAAGCTTCAATCTCTTCTAAAATGAATTCGAAAGGTAAAAGGCTCAGACGTCGGGGTAGGATTTCCACCCGAAGATTTATTAGAAATCTAGCAAATCCGGAACGAACCCACATAAACCTCATCAATGATGACAATTTCGGTTACTCGACTTATCATTTGTAGAGTAGTATCTCGTAGTTTGATCTAGATTAAAAGTGATGGCTTCGTTATCAACCCGAAGGGTTAATTCTTCTCCATAAACATCAATTAAGGCACGACCAGTTCTTAAGAAGGATCTCCCAAGTATGAGAGGTACTCGAGGACGCTTCAAATCTTCAACAACAAATCGTAGGAAAAGTGAACTTTCCCACTTTGTCATAAACGTCTTTTCGGCGAGTCTTTATGGATGAGAGTTATGGATCGATCCGCTAACTCTAAAGTCATCCGAGTCGGTGTAAGATCGGGTAGGGAAAGCTTTTTCCAAATAGAAAGAGGCATAAGATTTATGCTCGCACCAAGATCGGCCAAGGCGTGACATATATCCATTCCTGGGAAATTACATAGAATAAGAAACTTGCCGGGATCTCCTAGCTTTTCAGGAAGCTTTTTAAGGAGCATCGCCGAGCAATTCTCGTTCAACGGTAATCTTAGCTAATTCGAGCAATTTTCTTATTCCTGAGCAAACTCTTATCGAGGGAGCAAATCTTGGCATTAAAAGTAAAGCATCCGCGAAACTAATGTCGAAGTGCAAATCTTGAAAGATATTCTCCATTTGATTCGAAGCTTTGTCACGGGATTTTTGATCATTACGTCGTGAAGGATATGGAATATTCGGCTTAGGTAAAGTCTTCGGAACATCGGGTTCTGGAATTGGAATGGGGTTAACCGGAGGTGGGATGTGAGCGACACTTCCTTGGAAATTTGATTGCTCTTTATCCGTTGTCTCCTCGGTTTCTCGTTCCACTACCTTTTTAGGAGAAGGATTAGTAGGAATCGAGGGTCCCTCTACGCAACACCACTTCGAGTAGTGATTCGCTTTCACTCACACTTCGGTTTGGAATGGTATTACGCTAACGAGTAACCGAAGTTGAGCATGGTTTTTTTGAAAGACTCCACATAACATAATTTTTGCAAGTTAGTGTTTGAAAAACATTTTTGTTTGATTCATCAATACGGCTTGTTGATTCTTCAATCGTGTTATGAATTTCATTCATAACTTCTCCTGTCAACGAAATTATTGAATTTTGCAATGTTTCTCATCATTTGATCATTTATTTCCCTTGTAACTATGAAAACTCATTTGAAACTCTTGTTAACAAATTATAATGGCAACTTGAAAAGGTTGGTTTATGGAAACCTGATTTTGAAAAATTGGAGCATGATTATTTTGAGCTTGGAAAGCCTAGAAAACCAGAAAATAATTTCCCCGAATTAAAATTAATCCCTTTACCCTTGATTTAGAAATATACCTATTTTGACCATTGTTTTATACCGGAGCAAAACCAGGTGGTGCCATTTCATTACTAACACGATTTGGAGGGTTAACTTGATTATAAGTACCTGTTGCCGCACAAACACTAGCTTGATTGTTATCGGTATTGGGACAATTGTACCAAGCATGAGGCCCACTACATGTAACACAAATTTCCTCAACCGCTTTAACCGGAGCGGGAGTGACAACTTTTTTAGAAACAATCTCAACTAAGACGAAAGTTGGTCCGCAAGTTATAAATTTCTTCATCGTTTTACTAACACTTTCCCTAGAAATTGTATTCAATTCTAGAAACATTCGATTTATTACGTGGAATAACGAAACTTTTGATTTATTCTCGATTAACGTTCAAATCTTCTCATGTCGTCTTACTCAAAAGATTTCCACCCGCCGCGGCATTTAAGGAGTCTTGATCATTCTCGTTTAAACCGTTATAAAAGGTATCAACTTGAGTTAACTCCGTAAATCCGTGGTGAGGACAAGCTCTAAGCATTTCCTTAAATCGTTCCCATGCTTCACTAAAAGTTTCCTCGAATTTTTGTGTAAAACGAGAAATTTCATTCTTTAAGTGAGTGGTTTTCGAAGGAGGGAAAAATTGATTCACAAATTTGGTTACGAGATTGGTATTCGCTATTTTATACATATATTTTACCTTGAAAAACGACCCCAAAAGACCAAAACATAAAAAAAAAATGCCATTATATGTTTGTTTTTGTGTTTATGTATGTGCAGGTACGGATATAAAGAAAAGGACAAAAATAAAGACAAAATCAGAAAAAAAACCGAGCACGAGAATGCAAAGAGCGCGAGAAAACGAGTCCAATGGTGCCTCCATTATTTATTGGGCCAGACTGTAACACATTTATATGGGCCTGGCCAACCCATATTTAAGGCCCAAGATTAAAGACGATGGCCCAAGTAGTGTTAAAACTGAATTAGGAAGTTCAGTGTATTCATGGTCATGTGCTTCTCATTTAAATAAAAAAAAGTCCTCACGTGAGCCCCCACTATCTCGAATCATTTATATGTTGTACATGGCCACGTGGCAAGCATTCATCGGTCGAACAATTTTCTGTGGTTCGAGGTGGCAACAGTTCAGCCAATCATTGGCATTAATGACGCATGGCGAAATGACCAGTTTACCCCTCACCTTTTGGGCATGGATGCGGAGTACTGAAAGGACAAAATTACCCCTAATATTTGTAGCTACATATTGTGGATGGCTGCACCCTTTTATGATTATTATTTTTTTTATTTTTATTTTTTTTGTTTCCAGCAAAAAAAAAGGTAGATTAGGAATTGTTTTTAGCTTATTATCCTTTTGTAACTTTTAGTTGTAGCTTATTTCTCTTTTGTACTCAGCTTATTTAGACTAATTGTCCAGCTTATTTCGTTTTTTTTAACAGCTTATTTGTAACTCTTTTGCTTATTAATGAAATGAAAGATGCTTGAGGTTTGTGGGTTTATCACTTGAGATTTTCCTTTTTTTTTCTTTTTGGTTTAATTTTCTAGCTTATCAAATAAGTTGTTCATCAGCTTGTTTTGCTGAGCTTAATCTCAGATCTCAGATCTAAGCTTAAATCATTCAAATAAGCCGAGGCTTAATCATTTCTCTTTTCCTAGCTTTTCGTTTTACACTTTTAGCTTATTAGCTTATTTCATAAGCTCGTTTCAAATCTAAATAGAGCAAGTCCTTGTGCTTCTTCTCATGACTTATTTACATAAGCTTGGATACTCTTTAGATTTGGAAAGCTTATAAATAAGCTGGGTTTGTTTTTAGCTTATTTTTCACTAGTTACGCTAAAATTAGTTTTAGCTTATTTTTACTATCTAATAGCTTATTTTCTAGAAACCATAGCTTTTCAAATCATCTTAATAACTTATTTGTTAAGCCGTAGCTTAGATCTAGTTTGAAATCATTTTTTTCTAGCTTATTTCCTCGTAGTGGCTTATTATCTAGTTAAAAAATTAACGTTTTCTAAAGTGGCTTAAACCCTTTCGTAGCTTATTACTCATTTAGCTTGTCTCGTAGCTTAGTTAGTTTTCTAATCTCAACCCTATTAATTTGGGCCTTCTTTAGTTAGTAAAATAGTAAATTAGGCTGCGTTTGGTTTGTTTCATTATAGAGTTAGATTTGGTCATGTAAACTGTTGGACCTCACTAGTTAATTTAGAATTGCGCTGGGCCTTGTGTTTGTTTGATTAAGACACATTAGGATTTAAAAATTGGGCCACGGTTGGATCTGTTAAACCTCTTTAGATTTAGGCTTTGAATTGCATTTTGGGCTCATATATTTCTTGGGCCTGCGTCTGGTTTGAAACAAGTTTTTATAAAGTGTGGAATTTGCTTTATAAATGTGTTCAATTAACAGTTTGTTATTTTGTGTTTCGAATTTGGTACCGGTCTACTCATGAGGCGTGGAGCTTAAGGGTATATTTAGCTAGACCGAATTTGATTATTTGTTTTAGCTAAATAAATCGGGTGGTATTCGTTTAATTGCGGGTCTCCAATTCGGTTCAATTTTCTAATTTTTTTTCAATACTTAGCATAGTTTTATTTTATTGTTTCATATTATGTTTGCCTATTTGATTTATGCCATGCTTAGTGTAGATTTATTTTATGTTTGATAAATTGAATTTCATTATGAGTAGTGAGTAGATTTATTAGTGCTTGTTAAGTGATTAGTGATTTTGAATTTAGGAGCGGGTTTAAAAAGATTTAAAAAATTAATAGTCAATTTACATACCGTCATTTACTTTTAATTTAAATACTTGTCATTTATTTAAAAAAAGCATTTTACTTTACTTGTCATTTAATTTCTTGCAACTTGTTTTCTAAGGATTTTTATTCGTTAAACCTAAGCCTTCACTTAAGGAACATTTCACGTCACTTAGCAAGCATATTTAGCATTTTCCATTTTATATAATTTTTAGTTTTTAGTAATCGTTTAATGCTTTACTTGTTTAATTGTTTTTATTGCTTTGCTAGTTTATATGCTTTTATTTACTTTATCATTATGTCGAGTAGGATTTAGTAAACAAAATCAAAATCTTTTTAACCATTCGAAACGCGCGATCACGGACTTAACCGATTTTCAATTCACACTTCGTCGAGGGAAAACGACCCGGGAGGTTTTTGAGACTACTTTGGTTAAAAGTTCGTTTCTCGAACCCGACGGAAAATACTATCTATACTATTATTGAGTATCTTCCTTATTATTACGTATTTATATTATATATATATATGTATTAAAAAGGGCGAATCAATGGCTAAACTGTTATCATTCAAACTTTATGTTTCTAGATGTTTGGGACCCCTCTTTTGTAAAAACTCTGATGAATAAAGGAATGATAACTAAATTTTCGATAAATGTCTCTTACTAGCAGTAGTAACTACTTAGTATATTTTTAGTCTTCATCTCTGAGCAGTCTTAACTTCTACTAGCAGCAGTAACTTTATACTAACAGTAGTAACTAGCAGTAGTAACTTTTATACTACTAGTACTAACTACTTAGCATAATTTTCATTAGTTTTACCGCAATACTTAGTTTGCTTGACCAACACTAATACTATTACCTGAGCAGCATGTAACTCTAAGAATATACTTGAAGTCTTTTAAAATCCCAAATTATATTAGGTTGTACTTCTATACCAACTTTAGAAGAATCTTTCCCAAGGAGATTTGATATAAAGCAATCTTTTTTCCGCCTTGTAAACCTTCTAGAAGAGAAACATTTTGTTTCAGCTTCTAAAAGGAGAGATCGACATCATTTAGCTTGGAATTTCCAACCAAGCTGTTGATCCCAAACCTACATCGATTCCTTACCTTGTAAAGAGTATGTTACCTTGGATAAATCCAAAATAACACTGATAGAAACTTTGTGTGTATATTAATGAGTATGCGGAATCTACTCTTTAATACTCTAGAAGTATTATCAATTGAACAGTAAGTGTATATGAATGAACACAAGATGTAACAAAACGCTTCAATATTATTAGATCAATAATACGAGTACTCTATCTTAGTACTAGGGTTTACAACCTTGAAGCTATGACTATGAGATGCTGTGTAGGTATGTGTATGATAATGAGATGATTGAGATATTAAAGATCTGTCAACTAATGCCCTAGAGCCTCCTTTTCTAGACTAAGGAGTCCTAGTCGGCTTATAATATTTTCCTAGGATATCTCAATCTTTTCTAAACATAAACGTAATCTTCTAAATAAATACATGTATATCTTGTACATAAATATCTCAACACTTATCTTCACACGTATTCTTGTTCTCCAAACAATCTTTATCTCTTTAACTCGTCTTTATCCTCTTGACAGTAGAAAGTCTTCAAACAGCCGTAATCTTTCCACCAACAGCACTAATAAATATAAGCAATAGTAATATTAGTACTAGCAGTACTAATATATACTAACAGTAGTAACCTGTACTAGCAGTCTTAACTTTTACTACTAACAGCATTAACTACTTAGCTTATATTTTAGTCTTCAAAACTGAGCAGTCTTAACTTCAACTAACAACAATAACTTTATGCTATCAGTACTAAACTATACTAATAGTAGTAACTAGCAGTGGTAACACTATACTACAAGTACTAACTACTTAGCATAATTTCCATTATGTACCTGAGCAGCAGTAATTTCTAAGAATCCATGAAGTCTTTTAAGACCCAACAATCCTCCCCTAAACTTGATGTTCATCATCTGAATCTTCAAGTTTCTTCTTTAAAAGTCTTCATCACACTTCAGGAAGATGCATTTAAACCTTTCATTTTCCTTTTCGCTGCTTTACCATAAGCTTCAGCAATTGATTACACATCTCATTTTGATGATCAGTTTGAAGTTTCTTGTTGAGCATATTGGTGATGGTAATTGGTGTAAGGGGGTATCTTCTTTCAACCAACATAAAAATGTTTAAAACTTTTGTAAACACATTATTTTTGAAAATTGGTCACATAGTTCAGGTGTAGTAGACGCAAAGATTATATCATCAACATAAATTTGTACCAGGCAAATATCTTTGCCTCGTCTTCTGATGAACAATGTGGGATCCACGGTTCCTTTAGAGAATTCTTGAGAGAGTATAAACTTCGACAATAGATCATACCACGCACGAGGAGCTTGTTTCAACCCATAGAGAGCCTTCTTAAGCTTGTACACATGATTCAGATTGTCTTTATCCACAAACTCGTCCGGTTGGCTGACATAAACTTCTTCGCGCAGAATGTTGTCTTAACATCAATTTGGTAGACGATCATATTCATGTGAGCAGCAAATGCGAGAAAAATTCAAATAGCATCAAGTCTTGCCACTGGAGCAAAATATTCCTCAAAATTAATTCCCTCTTCTTGACGGTAACTACGAGCAACTAATCGAGCCTTGTTTTTTAGAATTCCTCCTAATTCATCAAATTTCACCTTATAAATCCATTTTAAAGTAATGACCATCACTTTATCTAGACGAGGAACGAGTTCCCAGACTTCAAGACGTTCAAATTCATTTAACTCCTCTTGCATTGCTTCAATCCAACATGCTTGAGTTAATGCGTCTTTATAAGTCTTAGGTTCAACTGATGAGAGAAAAGCATCGTAGTAACAAAATAAAGCTTGGTCATGGAGTTAGAGTCTTGTGGAAACAGGTCTTCCGAGTTCACCGATGATGTTGTCTAAAGGATGATCCTTGGTCCATTTGGTAACGTGTTTTGAGTTAGGAGCAGCAGTGTGCACAATGGTGGGAATAACGTCCGAAGAAGAAGATGCTTCAGAATCATTTTCTGGAATTGGAATGCCAAAGAATAGATCGTTATTCATGTGTGCAACATCTAAGTCGTGATTCTCTTCTTCAACATCGTTAGAAATAACTAGTGATTGTGTTTCGGGTGAAGTTTGTGAGTTACTAGCAGATGGTGCATCTTGGTCAACAGTTGTTGAGGAAGGTGAACCGGTTGAAGGAGCGGGTTCTGAAGCTACTGCTTCAACAATTAGAGCAATTACTTCAGGGGCTAGGTGATCAACACTTGATGAAGGGTTGAGTAATTCATCAAATAATGGTTGAAACAATAAAATCTAATTATGTTCTTGAAGGGGTGGTACAATCACGGTGTGAAGGCATGGAAGGGTTTGGCAACGAGTCCTAATATGATTGTTGCAGGGTGTCATTTCTTGAAGGTCGGGTGGTCTAAACTGCTATTGTGTTCAGAAGCCATATGCTGTACAGTCATCAAAAATCTTACATGAATAGTTTCGGGATTTCGTCTGGTACGTCGGTTGTAAATTCAAAATGCTTTCTTTGGGGTGCGTAGCCAATGAAAATACTAATATCAGATTTTGGTTGTAACTTTCCCAAGTTCTCACTATCATTTATCGGATAACAAAGTGCACCAAATACATGGAAAAATGATAATCGGGAAGTTTGTCATGTAAAAGCTCATATGGTGTTTTGCCGTGATGAAGACGTATGAGAGGAATATTTTGGGGTAATATGCGGTAGAATGCTTATGCCCATAAGAATTACACGGAAGCTTTTGCATAAATCAACATTGTCGGGCAAACTTCAATTAGCGTATGATTACGTCTATTAACGACACCATTTTGCTGTGGAGAGCGAGCAACAGATGTTTCATGAGAGATGCCAACCTTCTCATAGTAATCACGCAAAGTTAGATTAACAAACTCAGTTTCATTATCTATTTTGATTCGTCGGACAGGTGCCTTAAGCCGCACTTGGATTATCTTGAGAAACTTGATTATGAAATCTGGAGCTTCATCTTTTGATATTAAGCAACTTTACCAGTAAACGAGAGTATAATAATCGCAATGACGAGGATGTACTTCTTTCCATTAATACTTGCGACACGCATTGGGTCACAAAGATCCATGTGCAAAAGATAAAGTTTTTCTTAGTTGGTATCTTTAGATTTAGGTTTGTGGGGTTTCTTCTTGCTTTTTCCCATTGTACAAGCATAACACAGATGGTCATTTTTAAATTTTAGCTTAGGGAGACCTTAACCAAGACTGTGTCTAGCTAAATGGTTGATTGTACCAAAGTTCAGATGAGATAGACGTCGGTGCCATAGCCAGGACTTAGTCTTTGAGGCCTTTGACAAAAGACATATAGGAGAGGACTCCATCATATCTCCAAGAGACAGTGTATACAGATTGTTGCCTCGAGATCCAGTCAATAGATCAACACCTTCTAGATTACAAATAAAGTAGGTGTGTTTGCGAAAAGGAAAACTTAAGCGTTTTCGAATCACAGAATTGCCCAACGAAGAATAAGTTATGTCCAAGTCCTTCCACGTAGTAAACCCTTGATATCAGTAACATTTCCCATCTGATAAATCACATTATCCCAAATATCTTTACCTCGTGATACTTTCTGAATTTATCTTTACCATAAAAATCTTATTGGATGAAATTGGTAAGCTGAGTAGCGATCTCTGGTTCATTGCTTAGAGCAGCCAAAAGTCCAACTACCAGAGAATATTTGGATGACTCAGCGAGAACATCTGGACCATAAGGAGACAAATTCGTCATGGAGAGGAAACTTTGGCTGTATTGAGTTCATACAATCAAGTCATATGCATCCAAAAAAATCGGCTGAATAAGCAGCATTATGGGTAATGACTATCTGTATGGCTTGACCTTCTGCAATTCCTGGATCTGCTAAAAATGCTAACTCTTCTTCATATAGAATTTGATCATTTGCTTAAGCTTGCACCAACAACACTTTATCCTTAAACCATGAATCATCCCGTTTCCTTTTAGGTTTAGTGCACTGTTTAGACATATGTCCTTCCCCTTTGCAGTTGTAACAAATAACAGTCCTTTATTTCCTAGAATTGCTTCCACTTGCTTCTGGAGTATAGGTCCTAGTAGTACCCGTAGTAAAAGAATTTTGTCTCCCCTGTACTGATTGTACAGTCACTCTTTCATCATAAATGGTATCTTGTTTCCTAGGGTTTGACGAATTCCTCAGCTGGTTATTGGTAGTAGGATAGCGAGATGTGACAACAACAGACAAGAATGACATCATGTGATTAATTGCATCAATGGGATCATCACCTTGCTTGAACACTAAAATAATTAGACCTGAGTCTAGTTGGGGAAATTCAGGTTGTTGGTTGACTGTGGGAGCATACTCCAATTGAGGGATGGATGGTTGTGAAGAATAAAGGGTGTGGTGAAGTGATGATTGATAATCATTAGATGGATAGGTGATTGAAAGAGGTGTTGATAATTGATTGATTAAGTATTGTTGAGACTGATAAGATGATCCATACTGTAGAGATTGATATAGTGAAGCTTGTGGTTGAAATTGAGAGTTTTGGTATGAGTTTTGATGAGTTTCATAAGGAGACTGGGTCATCTGATGGGTTGCAACCAAAGCAAGCGGATCAGAATTACGTTCATGCATTAAAAGAACTTCATTTGCATGAAATTCGTGTTGTCCCAAGTAAGCATGAAGTTGATTAATTTTAGTTGTATGCAAATCCCTAACCTGTTTGACATTTGTCTCAAATTTGCTCCACTTAGAAGGAAGGGTATTTAAAAACTTGGTGTTTACTTGAAATTGTTCCAGTTTCACATTGTATATGTTCATGTCATTGAGTAGCAGTGAAAATCTCAAGTACAAGTCACGTAATGTTTCCCCCCTTCTTATAAGAAAACTTATCGAATTCATCATATAGTTTGCACTCTCTTTCTTGTTCCATCAATGAAGTTCCTTGCATGAAAAGTTGAATCCGTTCCCAAAGATCCTTGGCGATTTAATGATTGCTAACAAGTGCATAGATCTCAGGTGCTAAACCTTGAAGAATGATATTTGTTGCCTTGACATCACAATCAGCTTGAATTGCATCCGTAGGAGACAATTCAGAGTATTTTCTTGGTCTAGTCACACCATTCTCTTCAATCGTATGCCAGATGAGTGGACCATTTTTAACGGATTCAAGAATCATTCGTCCATGTTGTATGTTCATCATGTATAACTCCATTCTGCTTTTCCAAGAATCATACATATCCTTTTCCAGCATAGGTAGACGATTTTCAGCACCCGAAAGAATAGCTTTGTCAGCAAGAATTGTCATTGAGAAATTTGTACGTTAAAAGATTACTTGTTTGATCGAACAGTGATTGAAAGTAATTGTGTTGTTATGAGTGGTCTTTTGTTTGTTTTATGTCTTGAAACTTATACGGGATTTTACAATTCTTGACAAAACCGAGAAAACAAGTTAATGTTTCACGGGATTTTACAAGTCAAAGAAATAAACCGTATAATTTTTTATTTTAGCAACTTTGTGTGTTTTAACTTTAGTCCAAGTGAAGTTTCAAATTTGGTTCGCAAAAACTGCTAATTTGGTTAACATTGGAAAACTGCTAATTAGGTTGACACTGGAAAACTGCTAATTAGGTTGACACTAGAAAACTACGAGTTAGGTTAACACTGGAAAACTGCGAGTTAGGTTAACACTGGAAAACTGCGAGTTAGGTTAACACTGGAAAATTGCGAGTTAGGTTAACACTGGAAAACTGCGAGTTAGGTTAACACTAGAAAATTGCGAGTTAGGTTATCACTGGAAAACTGCGAGTTAGGTTGACACTCAAAAACTGCGAGTTAGGTTAACACTGGAAAACTGCGAGTTAGGTTAACACTAGGACGAAGCACTAAAACACAAAAACACAAAAGACACATTTTTGATAGTTTTTTCCCAAATTTTCTTATACAACTAGTATTACTAAACCTATAGGACCCTTAAAAATGTAAACTTTATGGTTTTTTAGCCAAAAAATTTAAAATCAAGGAAAGGACTTTATAAGATTTTTCGAACACTAAATTTGACAAAAATGATGTTTTTCTTGAATCTAAGCTTGTACACCTATATCCTAAAGATACTAGATCAGATTTACCAAGGTGAATGATCTTTTAGTGTACACAAGAGCTTCAAAAACAAAGAAAGAACAAGAAAAGGACGTACGGTTTAAAGAAAAAAGAATGAACAAAAAACAAACACAAATACTCAGCAAATCACTCCATGGATCTTGATACCAATTGAATAATATCTAATAACATACTAGATGAGGGAAATAAAGGTATTTCTAGAGAGAGAGAGAGTGGTTGGATGAACACTTTCGAGAGAGAAAGTAAACATGAAAGAAAAATGCATTAAGTGTGTGAAAAATGAACAACCAACCACCTCTCCAAGGCATGGAGAGGTGTATAAATACCTCAATATGGCCGGCCATAGATAGGCTTACATGGTCTTTCCATGGGCTTTTCCTAACTTGGCCTATTAAGGTTCCAAATAATACTTAACGAGCTAACGACAATTATCTATGGAGTGACTGATACTTTCCTAGGATTTTTGTATTCCTAACACAAACCCTTTGGCAAGACTGTAATCAAGCTAAAGTGGTTATGGAAGAGAAAAAAGGATGAAGATCAAATTATAATTCTCAATAAGGCATGACTTGTAGCTAAGGGATATGCTCAGGAAGAGGGTATTGATTTTGAGGAATCATTTGCTCCAGTTGCTCACTTGGAAGCTGTTTGGATTTTTGTTGCTTATGCTGCACATAAGTCTTTTCCAATTTATCAGATGGACATGAAAATGGCATTTCTCAATGGTCCACTGAAGGAGGAGGTTTATGTTACACAACCAGATGGATTTGTTGATCCTCATCATCCAGAAAATGTTTACCAACTAAGGAAAGCTCTATATGGATTGAAACAAGCTCCGAGAGCCTGATATGATAAACTCTCAAAATTCCTGATGTCTAAAGGTTTTACTAAAGGTACCAATGACCCTACTCTATTTGCGATAAGATACGGGGAGGACATTCTACTTGTGCAAATTTACGTCGATGACATTATTTTTGGGTTTACAAACTCAAAATTTTCTAAAAGATTTAAAAAACTAATGCACAATAGATTTGAGATGTCCTTAATGGGGGAAATGAAATTATTTTTAGGACTTCTGATCCACCAATCCCCAAGAGGTATCTTTATCAATCAGGCCAAGTACACTTTAGAAATTCTTAAAAACATGGTATGGAAAAATGTGATACCATTTGTACACCAATGACTACCAAACCTAAACTGGATGCAGACTTGAGTGGAAAACTTGTAGACCAAACTAACTACCATAGTAAAATCGGGTCACTCATGTATCTGACATCTAGTAGACTAGACATAGTGCAAGCAGTATGTTATTGTGCACGTTATCAAGCATGACCGACTGAAAAATACCTCAAAGAGGTTAAAAGGATCTTTCGATACTTAAGAGGTACCATTAATATGGGACTCTGGTATCCGAAGGATTCTGGCTTTGAACTAACAACTTTTTCAAATGCCGACCATGCCGGATGTCTTGATACTCGCAAAAGCATTTCTGGAGAAATACAGTTCCTATGTGATTAATTAGTCAGCTGGATGTTAAAAAAGCAGGACTGCACTGCAATGTCATTAGCAGAGGCAGCATACGTGGCGTTATCTGCAAGTTGTGCTCAAGTAATATGGATGAGGACACAACTTAAGGATTATGGCTTCAACTACAACAAAATATTGTTGTATTGCGACTCTCAGTCAGCCAAATCAATCTCATGCAACCCCGTGCAACACTCCATACCAAGCACATCCATACTCGATATCATTTCATCAAGGAACAGGTTGAAAATGGTATAATTGAATTGTATTTTGTCAGAACTGAATACCAATTAGCTGATATGTTTACTAAAGCCTTACCCGAAGATAGGTTTTAGTATATTGTCAGACGAATTGGTATGAGATGTTTGACTCCAGCAGAACTGGAGGTTCTGACAAATGAATCATCTTGATATATTCTTCGAACATCGACTTGTAAATATTTAAAAAAATAAAAAAATATAAAACATATAAAACCAAATACAAAATTATAAAATTTCAAAAAGAAAATACAAAATCAAAAAAAATATTCCAAAAAGAATCTTCTAGACATGTCTCTTGGAATCGATAACATTTACGTACCTAGAAATGTTGATTAACATCGACACGGGCGTGTAAATGAAGTTCGAGCAAGAGTTTCAAATGCTTTCAAAACATGTCATTTCTATTTTTCTTTATGACTTGTAATTGCTCTTAGATTGCAACTCAGACCTGAACGAAAAAGGAGAGTGTATGTTTTAGTGTACTTATCCTTAGCGTTAGAAGAGAAGTCTTCTAACATGATGTTTTTCAAAATGTTGAACACAATTTTTCAAGAATTTCTCAATGATAATTCAAAATCTTTCAAAATTGTGTGTTCAACACTCCATCCCTTATAAAGTTTTACAAGACAATTCTTCTACATTTGGTGTCATTTTCAAAATGAGTCAATGTTTATAACAACCTGTAATTTTCCAGTACTTTCATCAATGTAATATCTACTTACTATATTAAGTTCAACCTTTTTCACGGGAATGTTTTTCGTTTTTATTCCATTCCATTATGTAACCTAGTTTACATTTCTAAAGTAAACGAGCTCACGCAACCTCTATCAATGCCATCTATATCTATGTTTTTATCATGTAAACATCCTAATATGTCAAGTCTATATCTTAATATCATTTTTTTGCTTTATCTCATTATGCAACGTAACTTGCATCTCTAAAGTAAACGAGCTTACGCAACCTCTATCAATGCCAAATATATCTACGTTTATATCATATAAACATCCTAATATATCAAGTCTATATCATAATATCATTTTATCAAGTACATTATCCATTTAACGTACTTTTCAAAACATTATTTCAAAACAAGCATTAAACATTAATGTTCATATCAAAACCCTAATTATATGTAATGTATACATATAAATTAAATGTACAAGCCTTCAAAGCATGTGTAAAAGTGTACAATGCATAATATTTGAATCATATTTTCCATCCAAGTCAATGTACAACTCATTTAAGCTCAATGTATAAGTCAATAATGCCTAAAAACCTAATTAGGTCATTTAAGCTCTTAAACCATGTTTAAACTTTACACCACTTTAACACAAGGTACAATCACTTAATGCATGACTTTTAAACCTTAAACCTAAACCCTAATTCATCCTAAACCCTAATCTATCCCTAATCCTAACCCTAATCTATATTATAAAACCCTAAACCCTAACCCGAAATAAAATGAACCCGACGCCCCTTTTACTTCATTTTTACCCATTTTAAGCAACCAAGCACCTCAAGCAAGCTCCCTAGAACCTCTATGACATCATCACCACATCACCAAGCAGCTTACAAACACTTCTATCACAACCCATGGCCACCAAGAAAGCCTGGTCACCTCCTTGTCAATTATATGTAACCAAACCCCCCTAAAACCCTTCCACCTTGCATATCTACCTCCATATCCCACCTTACTCATCACTAGCCCTTCCTTAGTCATCTATCTACAGCTCCTAACCCTTATCCATTAATAAAACTGGGGCACCAAGGGTTTTCACCCCTATAAATAGCCGAATCCATGCACCCTATTCAAACACACCTCAAAACTCATCAAATAAAACAATGGAGTCTTAACTCAGACCAAGGAAGATCAAGTGAAGTCCCTAAGCTCATAATAGAAGCCAAGAAGCAAGAAAAACGAAGTCTTGAAGCCATTTCTAGGCGTATGAATCATAAAAACCCATTTCGACCCATTTTAGATCAGGTAAGCCTAAGATCTTATTCTATAAACTTATAATTTGTATTAAGATGTTCATAATACTCTTAAGATCATATATAAACTCTTTTTTGAAGCTTTAAATCCTCCAACCCATGTGTTTTTATTAAAACCTTAAAAACGACCCATTTTTATTTTCTAGCTAACGAATCCTTTTTCTAATCTTTTATTAAGTTAAAACATCTTATTTTAGCTTATTTTAATAAGCTATATCCTGCAAATATCATTTGGAATCCTAAAATAAGCTTGCATGGCTTTTTGGACTTGTTTTGCAAATATTTCCATGCATAGGGGTATATATCATAACTTTCTGAAATTTATAACTAAAGGGGCTAAAAATGTTATTATTCTAAAGTTATAACTATAAATACCTATTTTGCCAAGTTTCAAAGTTAAAGGTTTAATTTATATATATTTTATATATAAAGGACTAAAGTTGTAAAAGTTTATAAACCAAGGGTATATATTGCCAATTTTGAAAACTTAAAAATATAAAATATAACATTTTTATATAAATTATAAAAATATATATTATTATTATAAAACTCGATTTTATTAAAACCTGACACATTTATCGTTATTAATCGTAAATCGACGCATTATTTCGTTATACATTTAACGTAATTTATCATCAACTAACTTTTGAAGAAACTTAAAATCTTATCGTATCACGTTACTAGGGAATTTCATATGAAGGGTTTCATTTGAGTTTTCGTTTGGACGAGTTTGCTGGGTTTACGATTTTAAGTGCCATGGCTCCTCAAACGATACTACATGGCCTTTGGATTATGATAGCCCGAACAGCGATACAATATTTCCATAATTTAATAAATCAAAGATATACGTTAAACTTTATGAAGTTTTGAAACATAAACTATCACACTAAGACTTGACATATCACCTTAGGTTGTGTGACGAAACCGTTACTTTCACTTGATATACTTTTGCCATCAATCAAATTTCCCTATACTGTTAAGGTGAGTTCATAGCCTCGCATTTTAAATCTTTTGAATACTTTATAAACCTGCGAGGGGGATACATGCTCAATTGTTTTTAATATACACAAGTACTTAAAATCGATATTGTGAAGTTCATAGCCTCGCATTTACATTATTTACATGTTTTATAAACCCGCGAGGGGGGATACATGCTTGTTTTATACAAATAAAACACAAGTGATTTTGATATATGATATGGTTCCATCACTGTAAATAGTCCCATCTTTATATGTTTTCTTAATCTCGTGGGGGATTCATGCTATAAACTATGAATACAAGTGTTTTTCTAACTATATGCTATCCTGATATATTATTGCCTAAGTTACCTCTATTTTCCCATAAGACATCCCAATATTTCTTTAGATAATAGCTCCCAGTATCTCTTTGGGTAATAGCTCCCAGTATCTATTTGGGTAATAGCTCCTAGTATCTCTTTGGGTAGTAGCTCCCAGTATGTCTTCGGATAGAGGCTCTCGGTTCTATTAAGTTTAAATATGTGATTCATGAGGTTAGGGCAATAATACTGTTTTCCACAATAATATTGTTTTCCGTAATAATTGTACTCATTGCAATTATTACACTTATGGGTGTTGGTATATGTTTAATTACACATACATTTGACCTCTAAATCTAGACTTAAATGACTAAAAACGAACCAAAAATATATTGTATGTGTATGTTTTGCATTTGTATTGTGCAGGTAATGGATATTCAAGAAAAGGACAAAAAATCAAAGCCAAAACGATAAAACCGAGCACGAGAACGAAAAGAGCGTAAAGAAAAATCAAGTCAAAGCCAAAAGTTAACAAAGTCAAGTCAAAGTCAACCCCGGGAAGTGGATTTGGAAAGAGCATCGAAAACCGAACCCAAAAATGTAAATTGCTAAAAGTGGGCCCACTCGTACCCACCTAGTGGGCCCGGGAAAGCCCACTTATATCTTATAAAGCCTTAAGCCTTTTAAAATGCCTGAGTCCTTTTAAGCCATACTCGGCCCAAACAAATAGCCCAACACCACCCTGTTAACACCCCTACACTCCCGTTACCCTTTTATAACACCCCCGTTAGTCCTTTAAGGACTAATGGTGCAAACCCAACCCAAACTCCAAGGACTAAAGTTGTACCACCAAAGGACTATACTTGCAATGCAATGTATAACTTTTAGGGACCTTTCCTGACATTATACAAACATCAAAATAACCCGGGAACAACTGTTCATCATCTCCCACACCAAACGGGTATCTGTCCTCACTACCTGCCAAATTCACCCCCAACACTACTCCCCTTTCTTCTCCACTTTGTCTACACATATCCCACCGCCCAGCTGGCATGACACCTTGGCAATCCTCCCTTATGCCATTGGTCCAAGAAAAATGACAAATCAATCAAGGGCTGTGATGATTATCTTGGGGACAAAGAAAACTTTGATGGCTGAGATCAACTTAGGATTCCCCTCACACAACAAGCACAGCCTCAACCTCCTCAGCAAAGAAGCACAAGAGAAACAAGACCTAGAACCTTCATACGTTTAGTATAAATAGGTCCTCTTGTAGCCATTTGGAGGGAGTCTTTTTACCTAGTTTTTTTTACTTTTTAGCTTATAATTTAAGTCTTTTATTGTAATGTTTTCTTTAAAAAGCCTTGTAATGATTTAAAGTTTAATGAAAAATTGAAGTTTATATGTTTTTCCCCGTTTTTAAGTTAAAGTGTTTGATTGTTTAAAACTGTTTTATAAGCTCTCAAAAGCTATTTTTATAACCTTCTTAAGCTGTTATTTAAGTCTTACACAACTTGTTCATAGTTTGTAAGGTTTAAGCCTATTTTACCATAAATCACTCAAAAAGCTTAAATGGATGATAAGCCAAAGAGGGAAGGGCTTATTGCTGTCACTAGCTTGTCTTTGACAAGCTAGAGCTTGTAGATTAGCTTATTTATAAGCTTGTTGCCCTGTTTTGAGCAAGGACTCTTGTAAGTCTTCATTTCCATTTTAGCTTATTTACTATTCATCTACTTATTATTGCTTATTGTTTGCTTTTATTTGCTTATTTATGTTTGCTTATGTTAGTTAATGCTTTTTATGCTTAGCTTATAGTTAAAATTTTATTTGTGCAAGTTTTTAGTTATAACTGTTAGTTATAAGCTTATATACTGTTTGATTAGTGTAGCTTATTTAAGTGCTTATTTGTTGTTGGAATTTGCTTAAGAGTGTCTAATTTACCTGTCAAACAACTCGTATTTGGAAAAGTTTGCTTAAATCAAGTTTAAAATGTCTTTGAAAATTTTAAAAGGGTGTTTGGCACAAGCAGCACTAACCCACAGTTAGTACTGCTTGTTCTATTTTGACCCATTTTTGGAAATTTAACCTTTATTTTTAAAGTCTTTTAACCTGTTTTTGATCATTGCTTAAGTTGGAATCTAAAAATCACAAGTTTTATAGCGTGTTGTTTGAATCTGAGAGCCTATAGCTTATTTCACGTGCTTATTTGATTAAGTCTGTGAAACTTGAGTTTTTTGTGATGATTTTGTGTTTATTCAAGTCTTAAAATAAGTTAGGAACTTAGCTCTAAAGCCTGCATTTGTTTGGTTTGTGTTTTACCAAAACTGTCAAAATTTACTAAGAATTGAAAAAAAATGAGAAATGGTTTTTTCAAATGCTTATTGTGAATTTCAAACTCCTTTTTGAGTGTTTATGATTGTTCTTTGAGGTAAGTGCTTAATCTGTTTTGAGGTTTTAATGCTATAAGGTTCTGTTTGTTTGCTTATTTTTAAGCTCAGAATTTGTGTTTTGCAAAGATTTGAAAATTTTTCTAAGTGTTGAGTCAGTGTGAGATAGCCTTTTCATGAAGATTTTTAAGTGCTTATTTGAATTTCAAATTGCTTTTTCTTTGTTGCTTATTGTAGCTTTTTGGCCATTCTTCTCAGTGGTATAAGCCACTAAGCCATAAAGATCCTTTTGTTAGCTTATTTTTAAGCTAGAAAAGTCCCTATTGGCCTTTTGCTTATTAGTTTTGGCCAAAAGGCTCATTTTCTTATTTAAGCTTAACTGCTTATTGCTTCTGCTTATTTAGGTGTAGTTTAGCTTATTAGGCTAGTATAAGTCCTCTTTAGCTTAATTTCTTTTAGTTTAGAGTTTATTTAAGCTTATTTGCATTCTAGCTTAAAAACCTTAAGCTTTATAGATTCTTAAGTATTCTGTCTAATTTGCTTTCTTTAGCTTAAACTCTTTGCTTATTTTTTTTGTTTATTCATGCTTATTAGGACTAGCCTATAAGCTGTTCTAAGCCATTTGCTTTGCCTTGGCTTATTTAAGTTAGAAAATAGCCTAGCAGTCTTAAGTTGCTACTCAGCAACATTAACTTAAAAGTTAGTACTGCTGAGTTCATAAGCTCATTCTAGGCTTATTTGGTTGCTTATTTTTGTTCTTTGTTGCTTATTTAGTGTAGCTTATTATCTGCCTTTGTTTATTTCTAATTTCATTGTGCTTATTTGCCTTTTATTTAGCCTAGCAGTCTTAATTGTTTAACTAGCAGCACTAACTTAAAAGTTAGTACTGCTGAGTTTTAAAGACTCATTTCTGGCTTTTATAATTGTTCTAATTTGCTAATTTGTGTTCCTATTTGCTGTTTAAGGTTGCCTTGAGATCTATGTTTGCTTATCTTGCTTTATCATTTGCTTATTTGCTCTTGTAAGCTTAGCCTTTTTGCAATTAGTTTCTTAAGTATAAATTAAGCATTCTGTCATTTTCATTGTGCTTTTTCAGCTTATTCCTTGGATTTCATAAAAAGTTATAGTTATAAAAAGTGCTTATTTTTCTGTCTTCTAAAAGTTGTAAAAAATGGCAAAAAAAAAACAATTTTTGTTGCCTTAGTTAGTTTTAGTGCCTTAATTTTCCCATAGATTTTTAAAACCAATCCCAATTTTGTCTCATTCAGGCATCAATTCTCAAAACGACTCTCGGCTTTCAATTGCATTCCTCGTTAGGGAAACGACCCGGGAATCATACTCCCGGATTACTATAATTGTGATTTTTTTTACTCTTACCTTCCTATTTTTATATATTATATAAGTATTTTATATTTATATATTATATATTTTTTTAAATAAGTGTAAGGTAGCATCAGAATCGACCAGATTACAACTCGCGCAAGCAGTTTAAGATGATATATTAATTCCATCATTTTGTTTTGATAGTGATACGTTGTTTGATGTTGATAC